>APFE031380334.1:249623-265498 GCA_000404065.3 Pinus taeda
GCAAATCAGTAGGTCATGATGAGTGCAATTACCGTAGTTATGATTTAATGATGGATATAACGTCGAGGTACTAGATGTAGACAAAAACTCAGCCTCTGAATCAAGGTTTTGGGGAAGCGCGAGGAGGATATCAGGGGTGTGGACGAGGATGAGGTGGAGGAGGACCTGCGAGAAGTCGGGGGCAAGTTATTTTCTACAATTGTGGAGGACTAAGAGACTATGCATGAGAATGTATGAAACCGACATACCTATCGTGTCGATATTGTAGTCAGTTTGACCAAGCGATAGAAGACTACCTTGTGTTAATAACTAAGATGCGTAAAAAGGGAACACAACATCAAAGCCTACCCAGAACTTGTAGATGATGAGGGCTGAACCCCAAGAAGAGGATCCTAATGTGAATATTGTGCTGCGAAGTGGAATGCCAACTAGCGAAGATAAGGGAAAGAAGCCTGAATAAAGAGAATGGGTTCATAAATCTCTAGAGAAGGACGCTGGCTTTGATTTAGAACATGCGAAAGAAAACTTCATGGAAGTGAAGAAAAGCTTCGCTAAGGCTTTTACCTCTGGAATTCAGGATAAGCAGTCTGAAGAAATGGCCCTTCGATGCTTTCTACCTTTCTAGAGACCTGTATGAAGTTTCTATGTGATAGTAAGGCCGTGAAAGGCTTACATGAGTTGATCAATAAATTTGTTGGTAAATAAAATACTCCCGAGGGACTGTGTGTGGTCAGGAAAATTGGTAAGCATAAGGCAAGAACAGGGCGTGAGATGAGGCTCACCATGCAAATAGGAGAGTACAAAATGGACCAAGTTATTCTGGGTCTTGGGTTAGATGCGAATGTTTTGCCTAAACAAACATGAGAGAGAATGGGGAGACCTACATTGTAGTGGTATCCTATTCAATTGAGGATGGAAAATAAACAAAATATTATCCCCATGGGACGACTGCAAGGAGTGACAATAGATATTGAAGGTGCAAGCACGTTAGTTGATTTTGAAGTAATAGAGATTGTCGATGATAGCAATCCCTACCCTGCGCTCCTTGAGATCAATTGGGCTATTGACATGAATGGGGTGATAAACTTGAAGAAACAGACCATGTCATTTGAAAGGAAATCGCTCCGCGTAGTAGTACCTTTCGACCCTGCAGAAGGACTATGCTACACTAAACCTGTTTGTGATTATGAAAGTGATGATGATTTGGACCAAATTTATAAGATAACAGTGCAAGATCAAGATTGGGTGAATTTGATAGCTGATGGACATATTGCATGGGACCGCGAACACTCCTGCACATCAGATTCAGATGAGGAATGGGAACATTGGTAGAATCAATTGCACGAAGTGTCTACGTTGTGTTGTAATATGATGACTAAATCGTTGCGTTGTGTATCGTCGGAGGTGTTAGCGCTCAAATCTACCTTAGACTGAAATAAGGTGAGACTCAAGGCCACATCAAACCACGCTCAGCCTCGTAGCTAGCCCTACGAGGACAGGAGAGGGCTCTCTCCGGGTCAAACTCAGCAAAAGATAATCAAAGAGGCTCGATATGACCGAATTAATGACTAATTTTAGGCTAGGTATGAAGTACAAAGAGTTTAGAATTGATTTTTAAAGATTTTGTTGAATTCAAGGGAAGGGCAATTTTGGATGCGGTGATGAGGCACAACTTTTGCAGAGGTCTACTTGGGGCAAGATAGGCGATTGTATTGATGCCTTAAAGCAAGTGAGATGGGTAGATCATACTAGTGAGGAGCTAAGGAGAGCAAGGGAGTCTCAAGGATTCTCCTTAAACTGAAGAAAACATAAAAGAGTAAACAAATTTAAAGACAGAGCATAGCAATTTCATGGATTCTACCTTAACACTTCATTTGTTTAATCGCATAAGATTCAATAGAGAAAATGATACACATACACAACTTACAGGTATTGAGAGAAACACACCATCAACACATAAAGCCACGTGAATCCCAAATAGTGCTGCAAAACCCTGGTCTTTCCTTTGCCAAAATGCAGATAAGATATGTACAATATAGTCTCAAACTATTCCCAAGAGTCCAACCTATGAAAATGATTGAGAAATTACATCATATAGACCATCCTAAACCCTTCCCTTGCCTCTAGGGGTCGAGCTCATCATTCTAGGAGCTATTTGAACTAATTCTAAACTAAGCACTAGAATCTAGGCAGTCAAAACAACTTGCCTCTATAAGCTAGGAAACCAATTCATTCATTACATTTTTGCTATTTTATGAATGAATCATCTAGAATAGGTAAATAAGTGTCATAAAAACATAAACTTCCAAAAATTACATCAAGAAGGATGAAAAATCCCATCACAAGCCAAAACTGGTCAAACTGGCTTGATTCGCTAAGCTGGAGAGGAAAACTGTGCGAAAAAACCCTGTGCGCCGCGCGCATTTCCAGCTGCGTTTGGGGCACTTCCCGACATCCCAATTGAGCTCAAGATGGCTTTTTGGAAACCCCTAGATGTCTACTTTCCAACCCAAGTGGAATTGTCCAATTTGGTCTCTGTTTGACCCTCCAAAAGTGGATTCCCCCATAGTACTTCCGTCTGGTGCAAAAAGTGGCAGAAAGGTGATTTTCATGATGTTTTTTGAGCTTTTGATCACCCAAAACTTGGTGAAATGCCTTGGCAATTGCTGAGCATGTGTATTTTATCATGAAAAATCCAAAAATTTAATCCACCTATGATTTGGACCTCCCCATCTTATGGGTCGCACGCTGAGCACGACGCATAGAGCCAAAAAACCTGTTCCGCAAGCCAAAAATTTTGAAACGACAAAATTTTCTCCAAATTTGCCCAAAATTGGAGTGAAGACCCTCCATCATGTATCATGCTCAACTAATGAAGCCTCGGCCAAAACTCGAAGTGGATCAGGCCGTTTGCGTTGTTTTTGTGCTTTGATCAAACGCCTCTTGAGGATCTTCATTCTCGCTTTGCAAACATGCATGCGAGCCCAATAGTGAGTCTTCATGTGGCAAAGCATGTCTTTGTCCCAGTTTGCCTTCACCAACAACTTCTCCAAATGAGTGTTCACATGTATGAGCATAGACTCTCGATCAGCCTCTATCTCCTGCTGAATGGGTGTCATCTCATTTAAGCTTCTTTGGGCAGCCTACCGGTCTTCACGAATGTTTTTCCACTCCTATGAGGCCTTCGAGGTGCATTTTATTCCGTTGGTGAGTCGCTTTGGGTTTCCACCTCATAGTCGGATGAATGATCAGATGACATGATTGATGCTATGAAAACTATCTTGGAGAAGTGAAAGCTGGTCACAAAACTATGTTGGACTGTTGTTGTGATATGATTGAAATCTGCCTACCAAGGGGAAAAATGCAACAAGGGATTGTTAGGATGGGGAAAATATGAAGGGATTAGGGGATATTAGGATATATTTTGTTTACGGAAATGTAGGAGGGTTTGGGAGGTTTATATAAGTTAGGATTTGGGGTTTGTGCATTTGGCAATAGGTGGAAGGGAATTTGGGATAGGGGTTTAGTAAGTTTAGGGGATAGGGAACAATAACATTCAAGGGGAAATGGTATATGGGAGACAGGAATGATGGAAAGAGGGAATAATGTGATGGAGGGGGAGCCTTGGTAACAAAATGATGAATGTGCAACCCTTAACAATAGTTGGCTTGAGGATTCTTAGAGGTAGGGTTTAGATGTTTTGTTTCAAACATTTGGAACCATCAACCACCATCACATAACACACAAATGGATGAAACAATGGGATGTCGACCCTACCTGGCCAATCTGTGCGGAGAGAAGGCGATTTGGTGCTTTTCCGAACCAATTTTGGGCTTAAACCCCAGTGTGCTGCGTGCCTCACCCAATGCACAACGCGCCTCTGATGCGCCGCGCAAGTGTATTTTTACACTGAGTTTTTGTGCCTGATGCGCGGCGCGCCCCTGATGCGCCGCGCACCCAGCATGATGCGCCGTACGCCACATAGGGAATTGTACAGTAGACTTTTGGAGGTGTTCCTGGTCTCGGAATCAGACGCAGGATGGCTCGTTGGAAATGCCCTTGAGTCTACTTTCCAAAACAACTATAAGTTTTCAATTTGGATTTAATTTTCCTTGTCAAAAGTCAAATCTCCCAAGACTGGTCAAAATGTTCCAAATGACGCTGCCTCAAGGCAGAGTGCTGTTGCAGTCAACTTGTGAATGTCTTCCTCAACTCCAAATTGAGATCAGGATATCTCATTGGAAAGCTCTTTGTGTCTAGTTACAATTTGACTCATCAAGAAAGTCGTTTGGCTAACCGTGCTAGGAGAAATCTTGATTTTCCCAAGGTCACTTTAGAGGTGCATTCAATTCTCCTGAGGCAACGATATTTTTGACATTTCTCTAAAACCATGATACCTGTCTAAAAAGTGAGGGACATTTTTCTTCTTTGGCATCTTTTTGACAAAAACCTCTTTCAGTTTTACATAATTCATCTTTTATTGCTCTGAAACATCTTTTGAGCGAAACTTGTCCCGATGTGTGAAACAAGGAATTTTGTCGAAATGAAGCGCAATGAAGGGGATAAGGGGCTTCTAAATTCTTTGGGAAATTTTTGGAAGTAGGGAGGGATGTTAGGAAGTAGGGAAAAGTGGAATCTTAGAGATCGAGTGAGGGGAAGGGGTCCAAAAGGGAAAAACATAGGCCTAGCCTAGAAAATTGTCAGTTGTGGCAAGAAATTAGGGTTTGTGCAAAAATGAGGAATTTGGGGGATCTCAGTGATGGGAAGTGTTTCACAGGGTACATTAAGGATAGGGGAAGGTGTATGAACATTAGGATACAAGTTTTGCTGATGATTTGGCCATCCAAGAGAAATTACCTTCAAAACCCTAAGAGAGGGAAATGACCTTACCTAAGCGCAACTAAAGCATGAACAAGGTGTGAAATGACTCAATGGAACCTGACATGATGATGAAAACCCTATGAATGATGATAGAATAAGACGAATAGTGACATAGAATGACATTTTGGCAACTTTGAAAGGAGTGAAATCAAACCCTAGACCTAATGCCTAGTGACCAAATTTTGCTTGAAGACTCACTGAAATGAAAAAATTTGACCTTGACACTCTGAGACCACTTTGTAAGAGCATATTTTATCACTGGAGGAAGGCTGGAAAGACTGAAACTAACATTGGCTCTAATGGGGACGGTATCTCCTTGGAGTTGCCAAGAACGACAGATCTTTGGGAGAGCAAACCAGTGCCTTCATCCATTGGGCGATGGAGTCATTATTTGAATGGATGACACAAAACTTTTGACACATTTATTGAATGAAAACTTGACTGGAAAATGACTAAAACTTAACTCAAACTGACTCGATGGCAAACTGAAATAACTTGAAGAAACTGAATCATCAAACCAAACACAAATGACTCATGACTGACTTAAAACAAGACTTTACAAAGCTTTTGGAAAAAAGGCAGCAATCCATCAAGATTTGGAATCATGACGAAAACCACCTACATACTAATGAAATATGTACAATCATGTGTAATGAGATTTCCAATGTAACCAATCCAATAGATGGCTACATACCAAATTTCTACTCTCACTTTTCTCGAGCAGGCGGAACAATTTACATGTAGGAAACTCACAACAACCTATGAAACAAAGGCTTATGACAACGAGCCAAGCAACATTTATCTTCTCTAGTGCTTGCAAAAGGATGCCGAAGGGATCTTGATAATCCTGAAGCAATATCTTGTCTTGAGATCCAGCAGCAAAAATACAAGTACTCCCTTCACTCTGATCTGAAAGAACAATTGATTTCTGATGGATAGGAATGCACAGAGAAGTATGTGCTTCTGCCATCTGAGTGCTAGCTGTAGGTTCCTTGACCATGAGAAATCCTGGCATATTGTCTCTCTCAAGCTCATACTCGTCATCTTCATGGTCTAGGTCATTCTTAAACAAAAAGCAATCTTCAAGATTATCAAACATGACAGCCTTATCATCTTTGTGAAAGAAAATCTTATCTGTTTGCTTATCTATAAAACTGATTACAAGACCGTCATCATTTTCAAAAGAGGAAGATATTTCACCAACACTTTGGCTGAAACAAGACCTTTCAAAAGTAGATCTATCTCATCTTCAGACAAAGGAGACAATGCCTTTTGTTTTCTTCTGCTTAAAGAGTAATTGTCTTCATATGACATGGCAATCAAACTATCATTTACTACTGAGTTATTGAAAGGAGATTCATCACTTACTTCCACAAAGATCTCATTCTGTTTTTCATGAACTGACTGAATTTCTTCTTCATTCCAGATGATCTCAACAATAGAGCTCTCCTTCATGGGATTCATAACAATGTTGTCTTCATCATCACGATCAGACTCTAGATTTGAAATGGCTGACTTGACTTTATCACATTCTGAAATGGAAACTTGACTTTCATGCATGTTGTCTTCTTCTATGGACAGGTATGGAATAAAACCTTCTCCTTCATCATTTTCAGCCATGTGGCCATCTTCAACCTGCTGATCTATAAAGCTGCTTACAGGACTATCATACATTTTAGAAAATGAAGAAGTTCCACCATCACCTTATTGACCATGTGCACAGGGCAGATCTGCGTTAACTTGAGCTAGAACATGACCTTTCAATAGCTGATCTATCTCATCTTTAGACAGAGGAGACAATACCTTTTGTTTTCTTTTGCTCAAATAGTGATTGTGTTCATTGATTTCAAGTGAAGGAGTATACAAACTTTCCTCATACTTATGATCCATTTCATATAATTCCTGTTCACTGTCAAGATGCAAAATTCCTTCATCTTCCACCACACTAAAATCTTGATCCTGCTGCAAATTTCCATGATCGTCTTTATGGTACTGAAATGGATTTTCATATAGGGCTTCAATGATCTCATCATCCATGAAATTATAATCTTCGTAATATTCCTCAAGGCTTTCAATAAAAGTAGAAGCATGTTTGCAACAGTCATGAACTAATTTTAATGATGGGTAAGATACTTGATATCTTTCAATGAACAGGGCATGAAAATATTTTAAATAATAAATACAAGCAGACGAAAAACTTTCATACCAAGATTGGGCTTCACCTTCCAGAGTGGCTAGGAATATCTTCATCAAGCAATCTTCAGGAAAATCCACTTTCAACTTGCGAATATGCATATGAAATCTAACTAGATGTAAAGTAGCATCTTTCTTACCATCATCGTGAAACGTAGGCAGATTCCTTGACCAGTCTACCTTGGGCATCTTATTCGGAAAACCTGGAATGTGCTCTTGGCACATGGGAGCGTATCTTCTCATGATTCAGTCCATCTTGAAAATCTCACGGCTACTGATCTCCTTGCATTGAAGTCACCATGAAGCATTGATTTCTGGATTTTTTAGTGAATGGAGTCATCAGGTGATTGTTTTAAGCCTTCTAATGTCTGACCGTTGTTCACCATCAACCATCAGATCTGAACTCGATACATGTACTGGGGCAATTTATAAATTAAGCGTTACGATTACAAGCTAGACCGAAGATCGACTGAAGCAGCGTTTATCTACTATGCACTCACAGAGAAATGTGCAGTTCGAAGGCTACCTGGCATGACTTCAGACTTCGTTTGTAGCTATAAATCAAATAACACTAACAAGCAAACCAGTTATTCCCAAAGCGAAGCATGTCTTTGTCCCAGTTTGCCTTCGCCAACAACTTCTCCAAATGAGTTTTCACATGTATGAGCATAGACTCTCGATCAGCCTCTATCTCCTGTTGAATGGGTGTCATCTCATTTAGGCTTCTTTGGGCAGCCTGTCAGTCTTCACGGATGTTTTTCCACTTCTATGAGGCCTCCGAGGTGCATTTTCTTCTGTTGGTGAGTCGCTTTGGGTTTAGACCTCATAGTCGGATGAATGATCAGATGACATGATTGATTCTATGAAAACTATCTTGGAGAAGTGAAAGTTGGTCACAAAACTATCTTGGACTACTGTTGTGATATGATTGAAATCTGCCTACCAAGGGAAAAAATGCAACAAGGGATTGTTAGGAAGGGGCAAATATGAAGGGATTAGGGGATATTAGGATATATTTTGTTTAGGGAAATGTAGGAGGGTTTGGGAGGTTTATATAAGTTAGGGTTTGGGGTTTGTGCATTTGGCAATGGATAGAAGGGAATTGGGGATAGGGGTTTAGTAAGTTTAGGGGATAGGGAACAATAACATTCAAGGGGAAATGGTATATGGGAGACGGGAATGATGGGAAAAGGGAAAGATGTGATGGAGGGGGAGCCTTGGTAACAAAACGATGAATGTGAAACCCTTAACAACAGTTGGCTTGAGGATTTTTAGAGGTAGGGTTTAGATGTTTTGTTTCAAACATTTGGAACCATCAACCACCATCACATAACACACAAATGGATGAAATAGTGGGATGTCGACCCTACCTAGCCAATCTGTGCGGAGAGAAGGCGATTTTGTTCTTTTCCAAACCAATTTTGGGCTTAAACCCCAGTGTGCAGCATGCCTCACCCAACGTGCTGCGCGCCTCTGATGCGCCGCGCCAGTGTATTTTTACACTGAGTTTTTGTGCCTGATGCGCCGCGCGCCCAGCCTGATGCGCCGTGCGCCACATAGGGAATTTTACAGGAGGATTTTGGAGGCCTTCCTGGTGTCATAATTGGGCGCAACATAGCTTGTTGGAAATTTCCTTGAGTCTACTTTCCAACCCAACTAGAATGTTTCAATTTGGATTTTCTTTGACTTTTCAAAAGGCAAATCTCCCAAGACTGGTCAAAATGTGCCAAATGAGGCTGCCTCAAGGCAGAGTGCTGTTGCAGTCAACTGTTGAATGCCTTCCTCAACTCCAACTTGAGATCATGAATGCTCATTGGAAAGATCTTTGTGTTTAGTTATCATTTGACTCATCAAGAAAGTCATTTTTCCAACCGTAATAGGTGAAATCTTGACTTTCCCAAGGTCACTTCAGAGGTGCATTCAATTCTCTTGAGGCAACGGTATTTTTGAAATTTCTCTAAAACCATGATACCTGTGTAAAAAGTGAGGGGGGTTTTTCTTCTTTGGCATGTGTTGGACAAAAACCTCTTTCCATTTTACAAAATTCATCCTTGATTGCTCTGAAACATATTTTGAGTGAAACTTGTCCCGATGCGTGAAACAAGGAATTTTGTCGAAATGAAGTGAAATGAAGGGGATAAGGGGCTTCTAAATTCCTGGGGAAATTGTTGGAAGTAGGGAGGGATGTTAGGAAGCGAGGAAAAGTTGAATCTTAGAGATCGAGTGAGGAGAAGGGGTCCAAAAGGGAAAAACACTGGCCTAGCCTAGAAAATTGCCCAGTTGTGGCAAGAAACTAGGGTTTGTGCAAAAATGAGGAATTTGGGGGATTTTAGTGATGGGAAGTGTTTAACAGGGTACATTAAGGATAGGGGAAGGTGTATGAACATCAGGATACAAGTTTTGCTGATGATTTGGCCATCCAAGAGAAATTACCTTTAAAACCCTAGGAGAGGGAAATCACCTTACCTAGGCGCAACTAAAGCATGAACAAGGTGTGAAATGACTAAATGGAACCTGACATGATGATGAAAACCTTGTGAATGATGATAGACTCAGCTGAATAGTGACATAGAATGACATTTGGGCAACTTTGAAAGGAGTGAAATCAAACCCTAGACCTAATGCCTAGTGACCAAATTTTGCTTGAAGACTCACTGAAATGACAAAATTTGACCTTGACACTCTGAGACCACTTTGTAAGAGCATATTTTATCACTGGAGGAAGGCTGGAAAGACTGACACTAACATTGGCTCCAATGGGGATGGTAGCTCCTTGGAGGTGCCAAGAACGACAGATCTTTGGGAGAGCAGACCAATGCCTTCATCCATTGGGCGATGGAGTCATTATTTGAACGGATGACACAAAACATTTGACACATTTATTGAATGAAAACTTGACTGGAAAATGACTGAAACTTAACTCAAACTGACTTGATGGCAAACTGAAATAACTTGAAGAAACTGACTCAACAAACCAAACACAAATGACTCATGACTGACTTAAAACAAGACTTTACAAAGCTTTTGGAAAAAAGGCAGCAATCCATCAAGATATGGAATCATGACGACAACCACCTGCATACCAATGAAATATGTACAATCATGTGTAATGAGATTTCCAATGTAACCAATCCAATAGATGGCTACATACCAAATTTCTGCTCTCACTTTTCTCGAGCAAGCAGAACGATTTACATGTAGGCAACTCACAATAACCACTGGAACCAAGGCTTATGATAGCGAGCCAAGCAAAATTTATCTTCTCTAGTGCTTGCAAAAGGATGCCGAAGGGATCTTGGTAATCCTGAAGCACTATCTTGTCTTGAGATCCAGCAGCAAAAATACAAGTACTCCCTTCATTCTAATCTGAAGGAAGAATTGATTTCCGAGGGATAGGAATGCACAGAGAAGTATGTGCTTCTGCCATCTGAGTGCTAGTTGTAGGTTCCTTGACCATGAGAAATCCTGGCATATTGTCTCTCTCAAGCTCATACTCCTCATCTTCATGGTCTAGGTCATTCTTAAACAAAAAGCAATCTTCAAGATTATCAAACATGACAGCCTTATCATCTTTGTGAAATAAAATCTTATCTGTTTGCTGATCTATAAAATTGATTACAAGATCGTCATCATTTTCAAAAGAGGAAGAGATTTCACCAACACTTTGGCTGAAACAAGACCTTTCAAAAGTAGATCTATCTCATCTTCAGACAAAGGAGACAATGGCTTTTGTTTTCTTCTGCTTAAAGAGTAATTGTATTCATATGACATGGCAATCAAACTATCATTTACTACTGAGTTATTGAAAGGAGATTCATCACTTACTTGCACAAAGATCTCATTCTATTTTTCATGAACTGACTGAATTGCTTCTTCATTCCAGATGATCTTAACAATAGAGCTCTCCTTCAAGGGATTCAGAACAAGGTTGTCTTCATCATCACGATCTGAATCTAGATTTGAAATGGCTGACTTGACTTTATCACATTCTGAAATTGAAACTTGACTTTCATGCATGTTTTCTTCTTCTATGTACAGATCTGGAATAAAACCTTCTCCTTCATCATTTTCAGCCATGTGCCCATCTTCAACCTGCTGATCTATAAAGCTGCTTACAAGACTGTCATCCATTTTAGAAAAGGAAGAAGTTCCACCATCACCTTATTGACCATGTGCACAGGGCATATCTGCGTTAACTTGAGCTAGAACATTACCTTTCAATAGCTGATCTATCTCATCTTTAGACAGAGGAGACAATACCTTTTGTTTTCTTTTGCTTAGAAAGTGATTGTCTTCATTGATTTCAAGTGAAGGAGTATACAAACTTTCCTCATACTGCTGATCCATTTCATATAATTCCTGTTCACTGTCAAGATGCAAAATTCCTTCATCTTCCACCACACTAAAATCTTGATCCTGCTGCAAATTTTCATGATCGTCTTTATGCTGCTGAAATGGATTTTCATATAGGGCTTCCATGATCTCATCATCCATGAAATTATCATCTTCGTGATATTCCTCAAGGCTTTCAATAAAAGTAGAAGCATGTTTGCAATAGTCATGAACTAATTTTAATGATGGGTAAGATACTTGATATCTTTCAATGAACAGGGCATGAAAATCTTTTAAATAATAAATACAAGCAGACGAAAAGCTTTCATACCAAGATTGGGCTTCACCTTCCAGAGTGGCCAAGAATATCTTCATCAAGCAATATTCAGGAAAATCCACTTTCAACTTGCGAATATGCATATGAAATCTAACCAGATGTAAAGTAGCATCTTTCTTACCATCATCATTAAACGTAGGGAGATTCCTTGACCAATCTACCTTGGGCATCTTATTCGGAAAACCTAGAATGTGATCTCGGCTCATGGGAGCGTATCTTCTCATGATTCGGTCCATCTTGAAAATCTCACGGCTACTGATCTCCCTGCAGTGAAGTCACCATGAAGCATTGATTTCTGGATTTTTTAGTGAATGGAGTCGCTAGGTGAATGTTTTCAGCCTTCTGATGTCTAACCGTTGTTCACCATCAACCATCAGATCTGAAATCGATACATGTACTGGGGCAATTTATAAGTTAATTGTTACGATTACAAGATAGACCGAAGATCGACTGAAGCAACGTTTATCTACTATGCACTCACAGAGAAATGTGCAGTTCGAAGGCTACCTGGCATGACTTTAGACTCCGTTTGTAGCTATAAATCAAATAGCACTAACAAGCAAACCAATTCTTCCCCAGTATGGTTGCCACTATGTTAGCGCTCAAATCTACCTCAGGCTGAAATAAGGTGAGACTCAAGGCCACATCAAACCACACTCAGCCTCATAGCTAGCCCTACGAGGACAGGAGAGGGCTCTCTCCAGGTCAAACACGTCAAAAGATAATCCAAGACGCTCGAGATGACCAAATTAATGATTAATTTTAGGCTAGGTATGAAGTACAAAGAGTTTAGAATTGATTTTTAAAGATTTTGTTGAATTCAAGGGAAGGGCAATTTTGGATGTGGGGATGAGGCACAACTTTTGCAGAGGTCTGCTTGGGGCAAGATAGGTGATTGCTTTGATGCCTTAAAGCAAGTGAGATGGGTATATCAGACTTGTGAGGAGCTAAGGAGAGCAAGGAATTCTCAAGGATTCACCTTAAACTGAAGAAAACATAAAAGATTAAACAAATTTAAAGGCAGAGCATAGCAATTTCATGGATTCTACCTTAACACTTCATTTGTTTAATTGTAGAAGATTCAATAGAGAAAATGATACACATCACAACTTACAAGTATTGAGATAAACACACCATCAACACATAAAGCCACATGAATCCCAAATAGTGTTGCAAAACCCTGGTCTTTCCTTTGCCAAAATGCAGATAAGATATGTACAATATAGTCTCAAACTATTCCCAAGAGTCCAACCTCTGAAAATGATTGAGAAATTACATCATATAGACCATCCTAACCCCTTTCCTTGCCTCTAGGGGTCGAGCTCATCATTCTAGGAGCTGTTTGAACTAATTCTAAACTAAGTACTAGAATCTAGGCAATCAAAACAACTTGCCTCTATAAGCTAGGAAACCAATTCATTGATTACATTTTTGCTATTTTATGAATGAATCATATAGAATAGGTAAATAAGTGTCATAAAAACATAAAGTTCCAAAAATTACATCAAGAAGGGTGAAAAATCCCATCACAATTTAAAACTGGTCAAACTGGCTTGATTCGCTGAGCTGAAGAGGAAAATTGTGCCAAAAAACCCTGTGCGTCGTGCGCCTGAGGCCTGTGTGCTGCGCACCTTTCCAGCTGCTTTTGGGGCACTTCCCAGAATCCAAATTGAGCTCAGGTTGGCTTGCTGGAAAGCCCTGGATGTCTACTTTCCAACCCATGTGGAGGTTTCTAATTTGGTCTCCATTTGACCCTCCAAAGGTGGATTCTCCCAGAAGTACTTCCTGCTGGTGCAAAAAGTGGTAGAAAGGTGATTTTCATGATTTTTTTGAGCTTTTGATCACCAAAAAATTGATGAAATGCCTTGGCAATTGCTGATCATGTGTATTTTATCATGGAAAATCCAAAAATGTAAACCACCTTCGATTTGGACCTCCCCATCTTATGGGTCGCGCGCTGAGCGCGACACAGAGAGCCAAAGACCTGTTTCGCAAGCCAAAACTTTTGAAACGACAAAATTTTCTCCAATTTGCCCAAAATTGGAGTGAAGACCCTCCATCACGTATCATGCTCAAATAATGAAGCCTTCGCCAAAACTCGAAGTGGATCAGCCCTTTAGCGTTGTTTTTGTGCTTTTCTCAAATGCCTCTTAAGGATCTTCATTCTCGCTTTGCAAACATGCATGCGAGCCCAATAGAGAGTCTTCATGTGGTGAAGCATGTCTTTGTCCCAGTTTTCCTTCGCCAACAACTTCTCCAAATGAGTGTTCACATGTATGAGCATAGACTCTCGATCAGCCTCTATCTCGTGCTGAATGTGTGTCATCTCATTTAGGCTTCTTTGGGTAGCCTGTTGGTCTTCACGGATGTTTTTCCACTTCTATGAGGCCTCCGGGGTGAATTTTCATCTTTGGGTGAGTCGCTTTGGGTTTCCACCTCATAGTCAGATGAATGATCAGATGACATGATTGATGCTATGAAAACTATCTCGGAGAAGTGAAAGCTGGTCACAAAACTATGTTGGACTGCCGTTGTGATATGATTGAAATCTGCCTACCAAGGGGAAAAATGCAACAAGGGATTGTTAGGAAGGGGAAAATATGAAGAGATTAGGGTATATTAGGATATATTTTGTTTAGGGAAATGTAGGAGGGTTTTGGAGGTTTATATAAGTTAGAGTTTGGGGTTTGTGCATTTGGCAATGGGTGGAAGGGAATTGGGGATAGGGGTTTAGTAAGTTTAGGTCATAGGGAACAATAACATTCAAGGGGAAATGGTATATGGGAGACGGGAATGATGGAAAAAGGGAATAATGTGATGGAGGGGGAGCCTTAGTAACAAAATGATGAATGTGCAACCCTTAACAGTAGTTGGCTTGAGGATTTTTAGAGGTAGGTTTTAGATGTTTTGTTTCAAACATTTGGAACCATCAACCACCATCACATAACACACAAATGGATGAAACAGTGGGATGTCGACCCTACCTGGCCAATTTGTGCGGAGAGAAGGCGATTTGGTTCTTTTCCGAACCAATTTTGGGCTTAAACCCCAGTGCGTTGGGTGCCTCACCCAACACACCACGCGCCTCTGATGCGCCGCACCAGTGTATTTTTACACTGAGTTTTTGTGCCTGATGCGCCGCGCGCCTAGCCTGATGCGCTGCACGCCACATAGGGCATTTTGCAGGAG
Organism: Pinus taeda; assembly: GCA_000404065.3. NCBI lineage: Eukaryota > Viridiplantae > Streptophyta > Pinopsida > Pinales > Pinaceae > Pinus > Pinus taeda. The sequence continues at coordinate 264,556 of APFE031380334.1, forward strand.
GCTTTTGGAGGCCTTCCTAGTGTTGGAATTAGGCGTAGGATAGCTCGTTGGAAAGTAATTTGAGTCTACCTTCCAACCCAACTAGAATTGTTAAATTTGGATTTTATTTGTCTTGTCAAAAATCAAATCTCCGAAGACTGTTTAAAATGTGCCAAATGAGGCTGCCTCAAGGCAGAGTTTTGTTGAAGTCAACTTTTGAATGTCTTCCTCAACTCCAAATTGAGATCCTGATAGCTCATTGGAAAGATCTTTATGTCTAGTTATCATTTTACTCATCAATAAAGTCATTTGGCCAACCATGCTAGGAGAAAGCTTGATTTTCACAAGGTCACTACAGAGGTGCATTCAATTCTCCTGAGGCAACGGTATTTTTGACATTTCTCTAAAACCATGATACCTGTGTAAAAATTGAGGGAGGTTTTTCTTCCTTGGCATGTTTCGGACAAAGAAATCTTTCATTTTTCCAAAATTCATCTTTGATTGCTCTGAAACAGCTTTTGAGTGAAACTTGTCCCGATGTGTGAAACAAGGAATTTTGTCGAAATGAAGAGAAATGAAGGGGATAAGGGGCTACTAAATTCTTGGTGAAATTTTTGGAAGTATGGAGGGAATTTAGGAAGTATGGAAAAGTTGAATCTCAGAGATCGAGTGAGGGGAAGGGGTCCAAAAGGGAAAAACATAGGCCTAGCCTAGAAAATTGCCCAGTTGTGGCAAGAAACTAGGGTTTGTGCAAAAATGAGGAATTTTGGGGATCTCAGTGATGGGAAGTGTTTCACAGGGTATATTAAGGATAGGGGAAGGTGTATGAACATTAGGATACAAGTTTTGCTGATGATTTGGCCATCCAAGAGAAATTACCTTCAAAACCCTAAGAGAGGGAAATGACCTTACCTAGGCGCAACTGAAGCATGAACAAGGTGTGAAATGACCCAATGGAACCTGA
>APFE031380334.1:266571-280864 GCA_000404065.3 Pinus taeda
TCAACGCCTTAGAATTCAGCCTCTTCGAGGGGGAAACCTCCTTTACATTACACAAATGAATGATTCTTTGATGATTCAAATGACAAAACCTCATTTCTATATATAAGAGTTTAAGGAGTCACAATATAACCCAGTCGACCTAACAATAATAATATAAAGACACAAAAATAACAATAGAGGGATTCTATGGGGCACAGTTCTAAAAATATGGGGAAAATAGGGGCACAAAAATATTAATAAGGGATACAACTACAATAGTAATGGGCCAATCACTAGTATTATGGGGACCTAACAAGTTAGAACACTAACAGAATCGATTACATGAAGTGACTATGCTGAACTGCAACATGATGACCCAATCGTTGCGTTGTGTGTCCTCAGAGGTAAGAAATATGCCTACTTATGATGGCCTAAATGAGATAGATATCATTTTGAATGCATTTGAAAGGGGGGTACCAGAAAAGAATCTCTTCTAAGTGTTGGACTAGGTACTGTGCGCTATGCCCGCAAGATGGTGGGGTATGCATTAAGGAAGCTTTGATGATTGGTGCGAATATAGGAGGGTGATGTGAACATGATTCAAGATGCCTAAGATGCAAATGACAGACAAGTATGATGGGCAGGATGATCCACGTGCACATCTAGCCAAATGGGCCCAGGCTTTTGGAGAAAATCCCCAACCTGAATGGTTGCACTTATTCTGTCACACTTTCGATGTTGTCCCAATGACTTGGTATGTAAAAATAGAGCTCTGCCATGGTATAAGTGAATGGGATATTTTGTGCGAGGGATTCATAATGAAATTTTTAGGGTCCCACCCTAACCCCCTTATTTATGTAGTGGGATCATGTCATAATAAAGAGTCAATAAAGCCCATATTAATAATTGTAAGTGGTTAACCCGCAATTAATGACGGGACCACAGTTAGTTGCAAATGGGCCATGGTATTAGATAGATGGTATTAATAAAACCCATGGTATTGTTCCATGGTATTGCATGTATGAGTCATATATAAAGGATAGAGACTCCTTGTGAGGAGAATCGTGTCTTATTTTTGAATCGAGCTCTACTCTATTGGAGGTTGCCCCCTCGAAGAGGCCAGTGAATATTGCTTTCTGAATAATAAAATATTTTTTGTTGACTCTCACTATTCTATTTTCTAGGTATCTTTCTTCGCATATTCTATATTTGGGTATCTTTTTGCAGGTTAAGAGCATAACAAGTGGTATTAGAGCACTTTCCAGGGCCGGTGGGATCTCCATTTCTTAGCAATTTTTTTTTTTTTTGGCTAGAGATGTGTTCCGGCGTCTTTAAACCATGGGATCTGTCGTTGAGCACATAAACATGTAGATTTGGGGAGGCATGCACGCAGGAAATACAAGAGGTGGTCACGCTTTTTGGACTCCCTTGTAACCCTTCTGGGTACCCCTTCGAGTAGTAGCGCATTAGACAGAACCACATACAGACTGTCTTCCAAGTACCTTCTAGGTATATCGGAAGCCCCCTAGCTCCTCTGCAACCTAGCCATAGATAAACCGTCGATCGTCTTGCTACTAAAGTACACCGAGAACAGCACTTGGAGAGATTACTTGCCTGTACAATAGGGTAGTTAGGTTGTATGGCTACGGGTACGGTTGATCCTCCTTAGTTAGAGCCCTGAAACATTGGGCCGAGTACTACTATCAAACCCTTATGTATATTGCGATCTGTAGCACCTAACACTCCTCGAGACCATAGTTACCTTGTCTATCTTGGGATCACGCATCATCTCTACCAGATCCGCTCGCGTAAAGGGGTGCAGCAGCAGCAAACAGCAGTCCGATCTATTAGATCCATCAGATCCGCAACAGCAATCTGTGTTGCCGCTCAGAGCTATCCGAGCCTCCATTCAAATCTCTCAGATCCACCTGATCTGAGTAGTTGTGTGGGGTTCCTATACCAGAGCATGATTTTCGCAGGACTTTTGGCAGCATTAGCATTTTGACGATTCGACGACTGCAGTATTCCTAAGAATCAGGACAACGAGCTGAGCACGGCGGTACCATTCAATTCTTAGTGAAAATTTTTTTGGGCAGTCCCACATTTCAAGAACATTAGGACGGTGCATGGTAGAAACTAGAGCTCAAGCTATGGCCAATGAGAGGATGGACAAACTTGAAAGATCCTTGGAATCCCTCCAAAATCAGATTGACAGACTAACTCACTTAATCCCGAACATAATCCCAAAGGGCAAGGAGGAAGCCCATGAGGAGGCGTATATTGGCAATGGACACAATGAGGGTGAGTCTAGCCATTCTCTTCACCTCTGGGGCCCCCAACAACAATCTCGTCCGCGACCTCCCGAGTTGGATATGCATAAATTTGAAGGTTCTCACCCAACAGCATGGATAGCACAAATGGAGTAGTATTTCAATCTGAATAACATCTTAGATAATGAGACTCAGCTTATGGTGGGGAGCATGTACTTGGACAATGAAAGGTGGCAATGGTGGGAATGGCATCAACGTTGCAATGCACCTTTTATGACTTGGGCCACCTTCAAAAAAGCTCTTACAGACCGCTTTGACCAGGAATCTTCTTTTTTGGGTCGTCTTACTAAGCTCCGACAGACTGGCATAGTGGATGAATATATTACAGCATTTGAAGCCTTAGCATTTTGCACTAGGGGTCTCTAAGATGTGTTCTACACGGAATGTTTTATCAGCGGTCTTAAAGAGGCCATAAAAGCCCACGTCCAACTGCACCACCCTCCCACATGGATGGAGGCTTGCAAGGTAGCTCGTAACGTCAAACGTGCATTAGCAGCCCAGCACATTCACCCAAATTTCACCGCCAAGGGTCGCCACCCATAGGCTCACAGCACGACTCAAACACTTAAGGTTCAAAAGGTGTCACGTGCAGAAATGGCCGAAAGAAGAAAGCGGGATTATGTTACTATTGTGATGAAAAATACTCCCCACATCACAAATGCAAGGAGCCCAAATTTTTTCAAATTGATGCCACTGATTACAGCTCATCGAAGGAAGATCCAGCACTTGAGGAACCTAAGGCGGTAGAAGAGGACAACCAAAATGACAATGTCTCTGACGAACCAGTTATTTCACTGCATGCTTTGCCAGGGATTTCTCCACCTCAAAATCTCAAAATCAGAGGTTTTATTAAACATCGCCTAGAAGTAATCTTGATTGATAGAGGAAGTACACATAATTTCATCCATCAAAAAGTCGCAGAAGCAGTGCATTGTTTTATACGAGCAGTTTCTAACTTCCAAGTCCAAATTGCGGATGGGGGCACAATGAAATGTGAAGGCCGCTGTAAAAATGTCAAACTTGAAATGGGGGATTATCAATTGATGACCCACATGTTTTCCATACACATGGGTGGGTGTGACATTGTGCTCGAGGCTAAATGGCTTCGCACTCTTGGGCCAATCACAATGGATTTCCAGGAGTAATATATGAGTTTGATGCAGAACAACTCCACACATACCCTCCGTGGACTCTAGGTGGGAGATCCCTCTATCATCAGCTCGCATAGGATGGAAAAATTTCTAAAAAAAGGCCATCATGGAGTTATAGCTCAATTTAATGCCATCCAGGCATTCGAAACCAAGTCTCTGTCGATTCATCCTGAGATGCAACAGATTTTAAATAACCATCGGTCGGTCTTTGACAAGCCTCATGAGCTTCCACCCTCGAGAGGGGAACATGATCATAGCATCACCTTGGTTACTGGGGCCCAACCCCCAAATGTGCACCCATACAGATATCCATTCACCCAAAAGAATGAAATAGAAAAAATAATCAAGGAACTTTTGGAAGTAGGTGTCATACGTCCCAGCATTAGTCCTTATTCATCACCGGTGGTCATGGTACTCAAGAAAGATGGGGAATGGTGGATGTGTCCAGACTTCAGGGCCCTCAATAAGTTGACAGTCAAAGATAAATTTCCCATCCGGGTGGTTGATGATTTGTTGGATGAACTCAATGGGGCTCAATTCTTCACTAAGCTGGATCTTCGCTCAGGCTACCACCAAATTCGCATGAAGGAAGTCGACATTCCAAAGACTGCTTTCCGAACTCATGAAGGCCGTTATGAGTTCTTGGTCATGCCATTCGGTCTTTGTAATGCCCCATCTACTTTCAGAGCCTTACGAACCATCTTCTCAAACCATATCTCAGGAAATTCGTTCTTGTCTTCTTCGATGACATCCTCATCTATAGTTGCACATGGGTCGCACATCTTCAGCATGTAGATCTACTCTTGCAATTTCTCCAAAAGCATAAATTATTTTTTAATATGTCCAAGTATTCATTTGGCATGGAAGAAGTTGAGTATTTGGGCCACATTGTGGGGCGTGCAGGTGTCAAGGTGGACCCCAAAATGATCCAGGCAATGCAGGATTGGCCTCAACCTAAGACCTTGAAGAGCCTGAGAGGATGTTTGTGTCTCAGGCTATTATCGTAAATTTGTCTGCAATTATGGTCGCATAGCGAAGCCCCTCACCCAAATCCTGAAGAAAAATTCATTCTTCTGCAATGAGGACGCACAGCAGGCATTTATAGCTCTCAAAAATGCCATGTGTTCCACTCAAGTCTTAGCACTACCTGATTTCACCAAATCTTTTGTCATTGAATGTGATGCTTTAGGTACAGGTATTGGGGTAATCTTAATGCAGGAAGGTCGACCTTTGGCCTTCCAACAAATAAGTGGGAAGAATCTGGGTCAATCTACCTATGAGAAGGAAATGATGGCCATCTTACATGCAGTAGAGACTTGGCGACCTTACTTACTGGGGCGACGTTTCGAAATCCACGTAGACCATCAAAGTCTTAAATATTTTTTGGAGCAATGCCTATCCTCTGCACAACAAAATAAATGGCTCGCCAAAATGCTGGGATATGATTATGAGATCATTTACAAAAAAGGGCAAGAAAATAGTGTAGCAGATGCATTATCTCGCCAATTTGAGGAGGAAGTACCCTGCTAGCAATTTCCCTTCCCATTCTAGAATGGATTGAAGAGGCTCGCAGGGAATGGTTTTCACATCCAGGGCTCTCCCAACTCATTTCTCAATTTCAGGCGAATCCAAATCCCACCAAGGGCTACTTGTGGCAGAATGATATTCTTCGCTATAGGTACAAAGTCGTAATATCACCAACATCCACCCTCAAAAGTCGCATTTTGGTAGAATTGCACTCATCCCCCATTGCAGGACATTTAGGCTTTCAAAAGGCATATGCTCGCACTAGAAGATCATTTTTTTAGAGAGGAATGAAAAAGGACATCCTTACTTTTGTAGCAGAATGCGATGTCTGTCAATGCCACAAAGGGGAGACCGTCAAAGCACTAGGCACATTACAACCGTTGCCCATCCTGGCATCAATATGGATGGAGGTTTCTATGGATTTCATGATATGTCTTCCAAAGTCAGGAAACAAGTCAGTCATCATGGTGGTTGTGGACAGACTTTCGAAGTATGCTCATTTCTGCGCCCTACCCCACCCATTTACACCGACTTTGGTCACTCAATCTTTCATGGATCAGATCTTCAAATTGCATGGCATGCCCACTTCCATTGTGTCTGATCGTGACCTAATATTCACCAGTAATTTTTGGCAGGAACTCTTCAGGCTACAAGGCACCCAACTAAAACTCAGCACTTCCTATCATCCACAAACAGATCATCAAACTGAAGCTGTCAACAAATGTCTAGAAACCTACCTTAGGTGTTTCACTTCAAAAAAGCAACATCTTTGGGTACCATTGGTTACCTTGGCTGAATGGTGGTATAACACCAACTATCATGCCACCACCAAAATGACTCCCTATGAAGCAGTATATGGTCAACTCCCTCCTTCCCCTACTTCTTATATCAAGGGATGCTCAAAGGTACAAGCAGTGGATCAACTCCTACAAAACCGTGCAACCATGCTCACCCATATTAGAGAAAATCTTCATCAAGCTCAAAACTGCATGAAGCAACAGGTAGACCAACATCGCTCACAGTGCCAATTTCAAGAAGGGGATCAGGTATTTTTGAGGCTGCAACCATATAAGCAAACATCACTCAAAGACAAGGGTTGTCAGAAACTATCTCCAAAATTCTACGGACCATATCAAGTACTTCAGCGCATTGGAGAAGTAGCCTACAAGATGGCTTTTCCACCTACTGCAAAAATCCATCCAGTTTTCCATGTCTCATGCCAGAAGAAAGTGATTGGGAACAATTGCAGAATTCAAACCAGTCTACCTGAATTAGACGAGGAAGGGTCAATCTGGCTCCAACCTGAGTAGGTCCTAGACACACGAGAAAGGCCCCTGCGTGGCTGCGTGATTAGGGAAGTCCTCGTCAAGTGGAAAGAAACCTCTCCAGAAGATGCAACTTGGGAACTAACCACTATTCTTCAGCAGTTTCCGCAGCTTCAACCTTTAGGACAAGGTTATTCTTAAGGGGGAGGGCATGTTAGGGTCCCACCCTAACCCCCTTATTTATGTAGTGGGATCAAGTCATAGTAAAGAGTCAATAAAGCCCATATTAATAATTGTAAGTGGTTAACCCACAATTAATGACGGGACCATAGTTAGTTGCAAATGGGCCATGGTATTAGATAGATGGTATTAATAAAACCCATGGTATTGATCCATGGTATTGCATGTATGAGTCATATATCAAGGATAGAGACTTCCTGCAAGGAGCATCGTGTCTTATTTTGTCATCGAGCTCTACTCTATTGGAAGTTGTACCCTCGAAGAGGCAAGTGAACATTGCTTTCTGAATAATAAAATACTTGCTCTTTTTACTAGCTATTCTATGTTCTGGGTATATTGCTTCGCATATTTGGTATTCTGGTATCGTCTTGCAGGATAAAGAGCATAATAGGAGTAAAGGGAGGATCCCATGGGGGATGCCTGAACTTTTTTTTGAATATTGGGAAAATCCATATACAGGTACAAGGAACACTTCAAAATTCAAAAGAAAAATACAAGGCAGAGCATGATAAGCATAGGATAGAGAGATCATTCAAGGTGGGAGATAAAGCACGATTATAATTGAAAAAGGAGAGGTTATAGGATCTAGATAAGAAGATCAAGGATTTGTAATATGGTCACTTTCAGATACTAAAAAATGTGGTATATAACACCTATATACTAATTCTACCCTTATATATTCACATTTTCTCAGTGGAGAACATATATAATTTGAAACTCTATGAGCCTTCCATGTTAGGTAAGGAAAAGGAATAGGTGGACCTATATTCTCTAAAGCATTTGGCACTAGATACTAATGCAAATTTAATAAAGGATATGATTTTTCAAAATAGATCCATAAATACAAGATATGGGAAACATGAACTTTGGCATATTATGTTGAAAGGACAACTTCCACACAATGCTAAATAATACACCTAAGAGAAGGTGGAGGGGAAATTCTCCTTACTTGATTAAGTAGAAAAATTTAGGGATCAAAATCCTCCCAAAATGGGCAGGTGTAATCCATGATGGGTCATTATATTTTTTTTCATCCATGTCAATTCTTTTGGAGTGGAAAAAGTGGAGAACTTAGCTCACAAGACCATTTTTACTAGCGAGACTAGGTTTCAAAAATTGGGGTTTGAAACCTTCTATGAGTAGGTTGAGGCATCGAATAGCATCTTTTGGGTCTAAAAAAATTCCATTTAAGCCTACACCTTTTCATGTTATTATACACACATATACTTTTCTAGTAGCAAAATAATTTCCTTAATCAGATTCTTTGTGCAAAAGGTATTCCAATCAAAAGTTGACCTTTCTGTTTTCACCCTCATAATTATAGAGGATTCCATGATAACCACCACTATTCATAGAATGGGCCATTTTGTCAAAATGGATAAGATTCCACAGTAGCCCATATGGTAACTCTAGTTATGAGTTGAATGAGTCAAATATAACCACTAGTAGGCGATCAAGTTTTGTTTTAATTGGGATGCCACGAGGGAAAAACGTTTGATTTTGTTCGAGTGTATTTTGTTTGATAGATGAGTAGAGTAGAAAAGAGTCGACAGGGAAAGAGAAAATAGAGTATTTTTAGACTATAACATCCATGGGACACAAGCCTCACTTCTTTGTATGTGCATCCATTTTCGATTCAATAAATTAGAGAAGACAACCTCATCTTCTAGATGAGTTTTCTCCCGAAAGGGTTTCCTAGGTTATATCTTGTGTTAGTTGGTTATTTATGAGTTTTATTTAGTTGTTTTCAATTTTCTACATAATTATAATTTTCATGCATACTTAATAAACAATAATTTATAAATCTAGAAATATAAGGAAAAATAATATGCATAATACACATTTCAAATTTTAAGCATCATTTTATCATATTTTTTGTGATGAATTGTCTACCGCAGTATCTACAGCCTTTTACATATTATTCATTTACACTTTAGATCCTAAGAATTTTATTAGCAAAAGAACCCAAAAGTATTGAATGGGACTTAATCTCTATTTTTCAAAGTTTTTGGAAACTTATCCCTCTTTACTCATCCCATCAGAAGGCTTAGGTAGTTATTTCTTGTAAATATTAAACATCCCAACCTTTATCCTCCTCTCTTAATTGAATTCTTTGAGAATTATACCATATAAGTTTTTTCTTATTCTATGATAAAATATAATATTAGACCATATAATAAGTGAAATGGGACTTTTGAAGGAATCTTTGAAGGTGAACTTCAACATCTAGAAGAGAAAAATCATAAGGCTAGGGAAAATACAAAAAAAACTCTTACCTCTCCATAGCTAAGACTAATTCAAAATTTTAAAAGTGGAAGTTAACAATCTTTAATTGGGGTCCTAAGAGACTATGCCCCAAAAGGACTTCCAAAATGATTTTCTTAAACATAAATTGCATAGGGTTGACCAATACCTCTATGTATTAGGCCCTTAAGAGATTAATACTCAATCATAAACCCTTAATATTTTTTTTGCAAGAGCTCATGAAAAAAGAAGCTAAATTGTACAATACCACTCCAAACTTGTAAAAGAGTGAGACCTTAGTTTCATGGTTGTTTTATGGCTTTTATGAGGGTTCATCAAAAGATGAAATATTTATTTTCTTAATCTCAATAATTTATGTTCTTTTGATTCATGGATGAGTGTCTCAATTCACCCATTTGATTTAAGAAAAAAATAAAAAAATCTCTAAATATATGCAGACCCTAGATGGATCATCTAAAACGTTTGGACTAAAGCTTCTGTAGATTATGGATAAGGAAAGTGTAGGGAACCCCAGGTGGTTATTTCAATTTTATTTTTGGAACCTCTAAAGTTTGGGGGCTAGTGGCCTAGGTGTAGAGTCTATCTAATTTCTATTAGAATCTTAGAGAAAGTATCGTTGTAGACATAGAGCCAACCAAGCTCACGACCACCTGGATGAACAAAAGAACTAGGGAGAGCTAAATTGCAATGGATCTCAATTGGAGGGGTCTCAAAGAAACATTTGGTTGCATTAGAAGTGGCACCTATGTAAGGAAAGCCTCCCATTTGTTTCAAACTAGATCTTAAATGGCTCAAATATGAATATTTAATTAAAAGGCTGAAAAATGGATAGTTTCATTTCAATAGTTTACTTATAAAACTTGTGACCATTAATTTCACTCAAACTTGAAAAGGGACAAGTCCATGGTTATCCAATTGTAAAAGGAAAAACATGAAAATGATGATAAATACCATTAGGTAGTAGAAAAAGACTCAAACAACAAAGTCTCATTAGAGGGCTTTTGACACTTAATGATGACAAAAAAGAAAGAAATTTTCTATTTGGAAAAAAAATGAAGCCCCTTTTGGATAAAGGAAATGAATAACAACTAAAGAGAAAGGAAATCAAGCTTAAAGGAGGCTATGGAAATGTGAAATTCTTTTTTCATTTTGTAAACTGTTGGAGAAATATCAAATTAGTATATAGGAAAAATAGAGAAAATTCCTCCTGAGATAAAAATTTCAATAAAATTTATATGAAATGGGTCACCCATTTTCAAGTCCTCTTCAAAGAGGACAACTGAACAAGTATAACTACCATCCTATGGATCTCGAATTTCTTCCATGGATTTTTAGATTTCGAAGATAATTAGTACCTCATGGAAAAGGTTACAAAAGACGAATTTTTGAGAACCCTTGATCAAATGGGATACCCATTACTTTATTTCTAAAATATTATGACTTCATAGAGGAAGATATTGGTAGGGTTGTGGAAGCCTCCTCATTCTCTAACAAGGTATTTGTCACTTCCAACATAGCTTTCATCACCCTCATCTTGAAGACAAACAATCCAATCAAACTTGAGAGATATCACTCAATATCTCTTTGCAATTCTATTTAAAAAATGATATCTAAAATAATCTCTTATAGGTTTGAAATAAAATCTCTCAGAGCATGTCTCTCCATAGTAGTTTTGGTTTCATAAAGGATACCAAATTCACAAATAAATTAGTGTTGCCCAAGAGGGTCTACAATCTATACAAAAAAAAAAATCAAAGGCTATGATTGGTAATGTTGACCTTTCCAATGTCATTGATTGAATTAGTTTTTTGTTTCTAGATTTCATTATCATTCGCTTGGACTTCATTACACTTTATGGTTTTGATTATGGTTACAGTAAGTCTTGTCATTTGTATCATCTAAGAATTGTTCATTTTTGTAATGTAAAGGAGGTTGCCCCCTCGAAGAGTCTTATTCATAAGGCATTGATCTATCTTTTCTATATTTTTGTGAGCTGGTTTCCTAACATTTGGTATCAGAGATTTTGATTCTAGGGTTTCGCTACTCCAAGCAAGTCATCGTGGAATTTTTGCTATAACTTTGTTTTTGCAACGTTTCAGATGCTAACAAAAAACCCATTTGAGATGAATCCTCGCTACACCTCGAGTTTGAATTTGAGATCTTGTATTGCTATATTTTCGGAGATATCATCTGAGGAAGTTAGGGTTTTTGCAAGCTCCATAATTTCATCTAAAATGGCTCATCGTGGAAGTTTCACTATAACTTGTTCATTACGAAGTTTCAGAAGCTAAACCAAAAACCCATTTGAAAAGAAAGCGGTCTAAATCTCGGGTCCAAATTTCAGATCTTGTCTCGCTAAATTTTCGGATATATGATCTGAGGAAGTTAGGGTTTTTGCAGACTCCCGAATTACATCTTAAATAGGTGACATTGGGAAAATCATCATAACTTTCTCTCTGAGGATCGGATTGAAATGTCATAATAAGTTACAGAAAGAGAATAGAATGTAGGTTTTTGTGTATATTTTTCAAATCCATAAGTTGAAAAAGTGACACGCGGAACTTCATACAAGTTCTCTCTTCTGAAAAGGTATATAATCTAATCATCTTGGGAGATTTTGCATAATTCCTTCTTGGAGAATCCAATTTCTATCAGACTGGTGGCATTGGAAAGAGGACGTAGAGCGCTACAGTAAGTCATAATTTCAGAACTAGAAGATCTGAAATTACAGATTTACGGTCGCTTGAAGATCGAGCTCCTAAAATAAAAAAAGACAATATGAGGAAGTTTGATGGCAAGGATCCGGTAAATTGGATGCTACAGATGGAGCAATATTTTGATCAACATGATGTTCAACTTTTACAAAAGGTACATATTGCATCTATATTTAGAACCAATCAATATTTATGGTATAAAGGGCTTTGTTCTCATAAAGCACTTGTTACTTGTTCAATTTTCATAGAAGAAATGATAGCACATTATGAGGATACAAAAAGTAACACCTTCTCTATCCAATTCATAAATCTCGAGAAAAAGGGTTTAATGGAAGAGAACATTGAGGAATTTCAAACATTGAATATAAGGGTAAATGATATTCTAGAGAAGCAAAGGATTGATGTCTTGATAGGGACATTAAAGGATAACATTCAACATGAAGTTCCTCTTTGGGAACCTGATTCACTGGAGAAGGCATTCAGGTTGGCATGAAAAATTGAAAGCAAAATTATGGAAACAAGGAATCACACCACTCACGACTATAATTATGGAAGTGTTTTTTCTCCTACCCTTCCACAACCTACAAGGTTTTCATGACCACAATTGGAAGAAAAAATAGAAAAAGGACTTTGTTACAATTGTGATAACAAATACATTAAAGGTCATAAGTGTGCTGAGAAGAAATTATTTTACATTGATTGTGAAGAGGAGGAAGAAAAGGATCAAGAAACATCAAAAGAAGAGGATATACACCAAGAACCAAACCTAGAGAAAGAAGAAATGAATCCTACCATATCTTGTAAAGCGTTGGCAAGAATTATCACTCCTTAAACTCTCAATATAGAAGGACATATCAAAAAGAAAAAGGTTCAAGAAATGAAAGATCACATCGAGAAAGAAGAAAGGAATCCGACCATACCTTGTATTCATTGGCTGGAATCACCGCTCCTCAAACTATCAAGATAGAAGGACATATCAATAAGACAAATGTTCAAGAAGTGAAATATCACATTGAGCATCAAGAAATGAATCTGACCATATCTTGTAATGCATTGGAGGAAATTACCACGCCTTAAGCTCTCAAGATAGAAAGACATATCAAGAAGAAAAAGATTCAAGTAGTGAAATGATCCAGGTGGATATTGGTGGCCACCTGCCAAGTCCATCTGTACCCCCATCATTGTCTCTTTCAGCATTTTCAGTTTCCTTAATTATAGCACAACTTACTATTTTTAGCAGTTTTTCGGGTCCTGAACTTCTGGAGCCATTTTGAGGCCGTAAACGACGTTTTTTGGGGAATCCAGGGGCAACATGGGTCCATGCAATGGACCGATGTTGCCCATTCTAACAATGGTAGTTATCAGATATATATTTCTAATGAGCTGTCATACGCGTCAAACGGAGATTGTATGCCAAAGTTACGACCCCGGGAAATTGATGTACCAATTTACCCAAAACGGGGCCCACAATGTGGTGTTTCATCTTCTAAGGGTCGGTTTTGGAATGTGAAGTGTTTTCCATTGTTTCTCAATAATAAACAGGCCTTCGAGCCTCATTGTAACACAAGTTCGGAACAGTTCAGAGACATGTAGCCGGACATCTCTTCTCAGAGATAAGCTACCATCGTCCTAGCTGGTTTATTTCCGATTCTGGTTGTAAGCATATTTCGGTATTTTCCATTAATGAAATGAAGTGTTATTTCCGCTGCATCTCTTTATGCATGGTTCTCGCATCTCTGTATTTATGGTTATCTCTGTAATCTATTGCGTTCCTGTTTAAATCCGGATCAGTGGTATCAGAGCGGTCTGCTTTTTCTCAGTTTTTTTCTTTGCATGTCCTCGACGAGGTCAGGATATAAGGAGTTAGGGCTTGAACTGGTCGAACCTTTGCAAGACCAGCCTCGAAAATCTCGATGGGCTACAGTGGCGGATGAGAAGAAAGACGAGGGAGCAGGAGATCCTATCAAAATCTTGCTCGAAGAAGCCCTCGAGCGACAACGAAACGCCATGATGGACAGTTTTGTGCAGATCGTTCAGCGGCTACCTAGAGGTGATGCATCGGCTTCCAGCAGCGACTCTGGAAATGCCACGCCCTTTAAGGTACAAGTTAATTTTGAAATCCCCATATTCGAGGGTAAAATAGACGCAGATGCCGTAGATAAATGGTTAAATCTGTTAGATGGGTATTTCTCTGTTCATGAATTTTCAAGTCGGGAAAAGATTGTTTTCGCTCTTCTCAAAGCAACCCCCCATGTCAAGGACTGGTGAGAAACCTACTGCGAGCAAAAGGATGAAGGTACAGGCTCACTATTTTTAGCCGCACCCACTTGGAATGACTTTCGGAATGCCATCAAGGAGCAGTACTACCCTGTCAAAAGCTATGAGGACAAATACATCAGATGGACCACGCTGCGGTAGGGACGAGACCAAGATGTGTCTAATTTGACAAACATTTTTCATACCCTTGGCACATAGTTGGGTATCAAAGATTCTGAGCTGCATCTAGTACTCAAATACCGTGGCTGCCTACACAGATACATACAGGAAGAGATGGAGTTCTTGGACATCTCCTCACTCGGCACAGCATACCGATACGCTGTCAAAATTGAGCAAGAGTTGAAATAGAAGAAGCGAGACTTTGGATCTGCGAATCCGAAGCCCAAAGGACAGAGCCAAGGCGTGGTGACCCAAGACAACTCATCGAAGCCACAAGAAAAGAACAACACCACAAAGCCGAAGAAGGACACGGGGAAGTGGTGTGAGTTCCACAAGAGTCCCACTCATAACACAAGTGAGTGTCGGACCAAGCAGTCATTGGTGGC
>APFE031380334.1:287329-301140 GCA_000404065.3 Pinus taeda
AGGAGTTATATAGTAAGGTTAGTAGGTTAATATGATTGTGGGGGAGGGGTTTGCCTGGCTTAGGCTAAGGTTTATAAAGTAAAAACTTAGGCCAAGGGGAGAGGAATGAATGACGAATGGTGAAACTTTAGGAAACTTTGGCAAGATAAAATCAAGACTTTTTACACGAGAAATGTGACCTGTTTTGCCTAGGTAAAACATTTTCTCACTTAGTTTTGCCATGAAATGAAGTAAGCTAAAGGGGCTAAGGGTAATGAGTAGATCTCTTTACCCCTTCGGGGGAGTGTTAGTAAATGTTTCTTTGGGAAGATGAGGAGGGGAGTTAGTCATGCTTCATTTGATCTGTAGCCACCTTGCCATGGCGCCCCATGATTTTATGAGATGGCAAGTCATTCTAAAGAACAAATTGCTCACAAACCATGCCTTTGTACCTTTAAAATTGCCTACCAACCTAGTATACCTAGCATTTTTTCTTCATTCTTATTGGGTGCACTTGAACTAGCGAACCCTGATTCTTTTCTTTTCTTTTGGCTGCCCTCCTATCTAAGTCTACCCTTATTTCTTCCAGGGCTCAGATTAAGCTGTTGAGACCCTTTGCTTTTCTGCCTAACTATTGGCCTATCAATTTTAAACTGTTTGTGCAGGCCTCCATTCTCTATTCTTAAACAAGTGAAATTCAAGCATGATCTAGCCAGGATTAAGCTGTCTGGTTAATCATCAATTATGGCACAAGTTAACCACCTATGCAGTGTGAATATTGATCAACATATGGAACCTTTGCAGTATAAGAAGGATGAACATATTTGGCACTTCCCTAGTCAATCATGAAAAGTGAAACCTATTGGTATAGGGAGCTAAAGTGGCTCCACTTGGGGATGGCTTTTCCTAGTGAAAAGTATAGAACAACAGGTCAGATGGCCTTATCCTTCAGTTCCTTACTGTAGTTTGAAATTTATCCTTGGTTGTTTCATACAATGGTCCCTTTGCAATACTGTTTATCTTAAGGACTTACTACAGCACTGTAGCTCTGTTTTGGGTAGTTAGTCTGATCATTTCTCATCATTTTCACAGTTCCCAAGTCTGATTCTTTAGCTTCTTCTGATATGCTAAACAGCAAGAGCCAAATGTAGCACAATCCCTCGCTCTCTCTTCAAAATTTGTTGTAACTTATTCCCTATCCTATTACTGAAATAAACTGCAGAAAGTAAACACTACTATGTATAAGTTGAAGTGCTACTATTCTTGACAAGGTGGCTGAAAATAGTGCTTCAGCATCCTGCCCTTGACTGGCCCACCCTCGTCCGCTGTACCATCTAAGCTTTTCAAAAAATAGGTGTTATTTCCTTGTACAGTCTGAATGATAAATGGTCCTCTCCATAAGAAATCAAATTTCCCATGTTTCCCTTTATCTTCCCTTCTGGAATCCCACTTGAGAACTTTATCCCTAATGAAAAAATCCTCTACTTTGGTTCTCTTGTCAAATATCTTTTTGAGCTTTTCTTGTAGGATCTGGGCTCTATGGTAGACTTCTTCTCTTGTCTGCTGCAAGTAAATAGTTTGATTGATCCTTCTTTGTATATCATTAGGTTCTTCTTGTATCTCTTGTAGCATCTTCATTACTTGGATTCCCAAAGAAGGGAAAAATACTTCCATTCCATAAACTAATTGATAGGGGCTGGTCCCAATAGATCTCTTGGTGGTCAATCTGTCTTCCCATAGGGCATTGACAAGTTTTTTATGCCAGTTCTTCTTGTTCTCCTCCAAGACCTTCTTAATAATGTTGATCAAGGTTTGTTGGAGGATTCAGCTAGGCCATTGCCTTGAGGATAATAGGTTGTGGAATGGCCCAAGGTAATGTGGTATTTATGAGAGAAATTAATCATTTTCTTAGATCTGAAAGCAGCAACATTGTCTGTAATGATTTTCTTCGGGCAGCCAAACCTGGACAAGATGTTGGTTTCAAGGAATTGAATGATCATTGATTCATTGGCTTGCCTGTAAGGGATGGCCTCTATCCACTTGGTAAAATAGTCTGTAGCAATCAAAATCCACTTGTGCTGGCCAGAAGATGAAGGGTGGATTTCCCCAATGAAGTCTAAACCCCATTGTTGAAATGGTTTCTCAGTGGAAACTGGTTTGAGGGGCAGGGGCAGCTACTTTTTCTTGCCTTCAAAGATTTGGCATTTGTGGCAAGAGGTTACATATTTCTTCACATCAGAGAATAAGGTGGGCCAATAAAATCCATCCCTTAGGATTTTGTCAGCAGTTGATTTCCAATACAAATGTCCACCGCAATCCCTTGCATGAAATTATTGGAGCACTTTGTCAGTTTCCTCTTTGATTAGACAATTTAATAAAACACCATCATGGTTTTTCCAAAAAAGAACATGATCTAAAATGTAGAACTTAGAGGCTTTCATTTTCAAAAATATTTTCTTCGTTCTGGATAATCCTAGAGGATCTTGCAAGTTTAATAACACAAAAGAGATATCAGCATACCAGGGTGATTGTGCAAAGGATTGATTGATCTTTGGAGTCGCCATCTCCTGTTCATTATCCAGTTGATTTATGTCAAGGGCTTGAAAGTTAGTTTCAGTCATGAGTTTAGCTAGTCCTTGTCCTTTTATCAATTTAGTGGGTTTAATTTCAATGTCATATTCCAGTATGGTAGCTATCCATTTGCCTCTTTTGCCTTCAATGCCTTCTTGGGTTAGAATATCTTTAACAACAGTGTTGAGCACATAGGCAATCACATGAGAGTATAAGATGTAAACTCTGAAGTCCTTGATGGCCTTTACAAGGGCATATGCTTGTTTCTACATGATTTGATATTTCAGTGGGGCATCTCTAAGGGCTTTACTGAAGAAGGCTATGGGTTTTTCACATCCCTGGTCATCTTTTTGAAGCAAAACAACAACAATTGTATGTTCTGATGCAAATGAGAATATGATATAATCTTTGTCAAGGTTGGGGCTTGTGAGTACTGGTGTTTGAGTTAAAGCTTGTTTAATTTCTTCAAAGGCTTGCTTATTTTCCATCGTTCACTTGACCTTTGAGTCCTTTCTAGCATGTTGTTCAACAATTTGATTAGTTCAGCCAAATTTGGTATGAATCTCCTAAGAAAGTTGTTTTTTCCCAAAAAGGCTTGCAGTTCTTTAATGTTTCTGGGGTGTGGGACTTGTAGGATGGCTTGTATTCTGACTGGGTGAATTCTAATGCCTTCTTTGGAGATAATATGGCCCAATAATTTTCCTTCTTCTAGGACAAACAAGGATTTCTTTAGGTTTAATGATATACCATATTTCCTGCATATTAAGAATACTTGCGTTAGATGATCCAAGTGCTCTTGATTTGATTTGGAGAACGTTGTAATGTCATCTAGGTAAATGACTAAGAAGTCATGGATTTCTTTAGCAAAAGCTATATCCATGGCCCTTTGAAAAGTTGCCCCTGCATTCTTGAGTCCAAAATGTATTTTTACATACTTGAATGTTCCCCGAGGGGTAGTGAAGGCAGTTTTGTCTTGGTCATGAGGATGCATCAAGATTTGAGAATCCATCTAACAGTGATATTATTGAAGCACCCATCACCCTTTGCAGAATGTGATCCATTTTAGGCAGAGAGTAGTTGTCCTTTAAAGAAATTTTGTTCAAATTTCTCAAGTCAACACATAACCTTATCTCCCCTGTCTTCTTTCTAGTACGAACTAAATTCGAAACCCATTCTGAGAATATGATTGGAGCTATAATTCCAACTTCATACATTCTCTTGACTTCCTTTTCAATCAAAGGGAGCAATATAGGGTTGACCCTCCTGAGTTTTTGTTTGAAAGTTTTTTGGTTCTCTTTTAGAGGTATTGTGTGTTGGATTACTACAGTGTTATAAGACTTTAGGTCTTCATAACTCCATGCAAAGACATCTTGAAATTCTTTGAAAAATTCTATATACTTGGGTTTTTGGTCAGAGGGTAGAGCTTTGGACAATTTTATCATTTTGGGATTTTCTGCAGTTCCCAAATTACAGTCCTCAATTTCAACATTTAAGGGCTTCATTTTAGGTTTCCTAGATATGTCATTTGAGTCAAAGATGTCCTCTAAAGGAGTAAGGCCTGTGGGTAGAAAATTATATTTTAGTTCAATGAATTCACATTCTGCTGCCACTACATTCTCACCTTCTTTTTCATGAAGTAGTTGTAAATCTATTTTAGTGAACTTGGTGGGGTGTAGAAGTTGGTTTGTTGTTTCAGCAGAGATGTGTGTTTCAATCTTATCCATTTGGATGCTTTCTTCTGATGTGTTAGTATCCATTTTTGTGCTTGTAAACTCTTCTTTCAAGGTTAGGAAATTGTTGATTTGTATGTCATTTTCAAACACCTGCCAGTTTTTTACATTATATGGTACTGCAGGCCTGTGCTTTATTTCAGCAGTAAATAGGTGATTAGGCTTGAATGGCAATTTGCAAGTGCTTGCAAAAGTTGCAATACTATGGGCATGTAGGTATTGATTTCTTGGAATCTTGGTCAGTTGGGTTTCAAGAAAGGTGTCAAGGATTTCCATTGTGACAGCTCTGTATGACCTTAGCCTAATATCATTTGTAATGAAGTTACCCTTTATTTGTTGAATAATGAGGTCAGAGTCTCCCAAGATTGATATTCGGGCTGCACCCAAATTTTTTGTCACTTTGAGTCCTAAAAGGAGGGCTTCATACTTGGCCATGTTTTTGGTGCACTTTAAATTTAATCTAAATGCATGTCCCTCAGCGTGGTCATCCTTTACATTATGAATCTAGACACCTACCCCTACTCCTAGCTTATTGACTAATCCATCAAACTCTAGATACCATAGGTCTTCTTGATTTGTACTGGTATTAAGAGCCCTTTCCATTTGCTCAACAGGGGAAATTGGATTTACAGTGTTATAAGGTAGCTTATGTGTGACTGTTGAATTACTGTCTTCCAAGATTTCTTTAATTTGAATTGTGGATCCTTTGTCTAGGAATTTGTCCTGACTTAAAGTTATCATTTTTACATCAGCTTGGGTTTGAATTTCAGTGTTGTATAAGATGAAAGAGTCCATGTCTGAATGTATGGAATATATGGGAAAGTTTTGGGGTCTTTCTTGAGTACTAACCACATACTTCATCAGAGTCTCTCGGTACAGCCTTTTAGGTTGGTCGAAGACTGAGATTGTGGCATAAGACATGTCGAGTTGCAAAGAACCTTGTAGCTTGGCTACCCAAGACCTGGATAACAGCATTCCATATTTTTGTGGAATGTCAGCTACCACAACATCCATGAGAATTGTCTTGGTTGGGTATTGGACTAATGATACACATAGATCCTTGATTAATCCTAGACACCAGACTTGACTGGAATCAAAGGAAAATAAGTCTTTGTATGGCCTTGTGATGTCTAGGTCCAACTTCTCCATGACAGATTTGGGCATCGGATTATGTGAAGCTCCTGAATCAAACATTGCATTGTGAATCACTTTGTCATGAATGTTTAGACTCACATAAAAGGGAGGGACTCCTCCATCTACTATTTTACCATTTTCTTCAGGGCCAAATATGAGTTCTGGTTGGTCATCAAGGATGTTCACTAAATCTTTGTTTTCTACAAGTTGTAATGATCTGTGTATCTGTTCCCTAAACACTTGATGCCTAGCCAATTCAGATAATGGGATAGACATTTTTAGCCTACCTATTTCAGCCTTCATATTAAAGGGTTTTTCTGTTTGGGTTTTGACATTTTGGGTAGCGAGGTTATTCCTTTCAACTGAGCTATTGATAATTGTTTCTATTACTGGAATGTCATGCTGAACTAGGGTTGCTGCCTAACCATCTTGCAAAGGTTCTTCTACCATTTTTCTGGGTGGAGGATCAGCTATAGGGTGCTTCTTTGATTCATCCTTGTCTGAGACATCTTCTACTGTGGGGCTGTTTGGATTAGGAGTGGGTTTGGAGATGATTGGTATATGAGAGTCCTTGAGTTTAGTTTTGGTAGGTTGCTTAATTGTCTTTTGCTTAGGATCATCAGGAATGTCTATTCTTCTACTCCTCAAGTTGTATTGCTTATGGACTTCATACACAACCGTTTCATATCCTTTCTTAAAATCAAAGGGTTCTCCTGGTTTTATTTGGAATTTATCAAGAGTATGAGCCTCTTGGTCTTCTTGAGTTAGGAAAATTGGTTGGCCACTGTTGAGACCCATTAAATTAATGCGTGGGTCCTCTATTGGTTCATTAGATGTGGAAGCCTCTGCATAGTTTTCTTGGAAGGGAGGCCTTATGTTTTGGTCTGGACCACCCTTTCCTACATTGGGATTTTGATTTTTTCTAAAGTTTGGATTTCTTGCATTGTTGTTTGGTTGGCTGTCCCAACAAGAATTCCTTTCAATGGTTTCCACTCTATCTCCTAACCTGTCCATGCCTTTAATAATTGCATCAAGTTTTTGTTCAAAGGCAGAGGGTTCTTCTTTGAAAGTTGTTCTTCTTTCAGTCCTAGCTCGATTTCGTTTGCAAATTAGATTAGCTTCAACACTCACAGCTATGCTCTGCATATCTTCAAGGCTGGGAGGAGCTCTCTCCTTGAGCTGGTAAGCCATGTCCGAGTCAAAACTATCAGGGAATTTAATTAATGCCAAACCTGGTGGTGGTCTAAGATTTATTGGAATAGAAAGATATGTATTATTGAATTTGGCACAATAATCTTGGATAGTCTCCTGTGGGCCTCTTTTTAAATTCTTATATTCTGTTAAGATATGTAAAGGATCCTTTTTCTTCTCCCACCTATTTAGGAAAGTTTGATATAGGGCATCTGGGTTGGCTATCGTGTTTGGGGGTAGTGACCTAAACCGTGCCCTCACATCACCAGTTAAGCTCTAGACAAAAATTTTCATCCTAACATCATTATCATCAATCTCATAGTTTTCGAAATAATCTGTCATTCTCTTGGTATGTTGTTGAGCAGTGTAAGTGCCTCTACTATCAAAATAGGTAATTTTTCCCTAATAATCCAGTGGCATAGCCCCTAGGTTGGCAGACAACTGTAGGGGAGCATATCTATTTGCCATGTTGGCAGGAAAAGGTGGGACAACTAGAAGGACAGGGATACGGGCTGAGATAAGTGTTGTGGATGGAGGGGTAGAAAAGAGAGTTTGGGGTAGTGAAGGTGTACTAGAAGAAGCTACAGTAGTGGGGATGAGGGTTTGAGGATTAGCTGTGGTAGGTTCAGTTTGAATCGGTTTCTGCTGAGCTGGTTCAAGGTTTGAATCAGTAGAACTCTCTGGATTTTCAGATTTCCTAAGGCTCTTAGCAATCAAATTTGGATTGTCAAAAATAGTAGGAGGATTTGGGTCAGGGTTTGACTTGGTGTACCTTGTTTTCTTCTTTCGAGCCAGCTTCTAATTATGTTTTGGTATTTTTCTAGGAATTCGTAGGGGATACAAGTTTTGACAGTAGTTTTAAAGGGGGCTACTAGAATGTAGAAGAATTTGAGGATTTCTTTCAGGGAGGTTTGAAACAAGGACAGCCTAACCAATCCTTGAGGCAACTGCTTAGAGACTAGAAGCTAAACTAGAGTTGGAGTGAAGTAGTTTCTATCCACTTCTGTGATTGTATAGCAAGGATAATTTCAAGGGCTTCCTGGCTAGCTTTAGACTTCCTCTGTGGCTTTAGAGTTTCAGATAATAGTATCAGACATTCATTAGTCCCTAGTGGAGTCGCCAATGATGTTATCACTCAGGTTGTTCCCCAAAACGTGTTGAGAAAAGGGAATACGGCCGAGGTAACCACTAACCAGTCTTTTAGATGCAATTTATAGCCAAAGTGCATCCAGAGAAGGCTCTCTCTATATGTTTTAACTTTGTTTGTTCTAAGTTTTATGCTAGTTATGTTGTGCAGGGTTGAGTATTCAAATAGGTTTGGATGGTGATTTCAAGCAGAGGTAGGATGTAGGTCTGATAAGTTTAGTTCCATTGGGCAATGGAGTCTATGGAAATGAACTACTAACTGTGTTTTTGAGATTAAAGACAATACTACAGAGCAAGATAATCAATTTGGAACAATATCAAAGCCAGTGATGGATGGGATGTAGGCCAAGGGGTGAAGGGCAGTCATGGATCCTTTATCCCAGTGGCAGAGGGAAGATGGTTGAAACATTTCAAGGAACAGTGATGAATTCCTTGAGAACGTTCAAAATGAGATAATTAGCAAAGATAGAAGCATTTAATAATTTCTATTTGAACTAATCATACAACAGGAATTCAACACAGAGTGTATTTAAACAAGTTCTGGGTTATTATTTTTCCGTGTTGTTAAGATTATGAAACATATTTGATACTTGCAAACATAGAAGAAACCAAACATAGTTATAATAACTTATTGCGCCAAGGAAAGACATAGGAATCCTGCAACAGAGTCCAACATCATCACATCCACAGTCAGAAGATCGAACAACAATGAATTTGAATGCCCTTTGTATTAATAAATGTTTGAGTTACAACATATTTCAACTGGGAGAATCACCAACCCCGAATACATTCTTTGGGGGGGTATTTATACAAACAGAGAGTCTACAAAATATCTCAGTGATAAGATAAGGAGTAATAAATTCCTTTAGCTACTTTGTCAGAGAAATGAAGGCAGAAATAAAGGCAAGAGTTATTGCAGCTGTGCTGCCTGGTCTTCTGACAAGATATTTTAGACTTTTTCACCATGGAATTCGGCTGGGAGTTATGTTTTTGCTTTCCTTTCCAACGTTGCTATCCTGATTTGTTACCTGCTTTGGATTCATCTTTAATGTGTCCTGATCTTGGCCTGAGCTCCTTCATTTACGTCTGCCACGTGTCTTGCCCTTTGACCAGCTGTACAGGCAAAAAGGATCTGGATTTACTTAGGCAAAATTTCCAACATACTTTGGCACCAGTGTTCTGTGGGCAATTGGTGTCTTTGTATCTTTATTAGTATCTCATCAGCTTCAGTATATTTGTAAAAATTAGGCTTGACCTCAAACAGATGATTTATTTCATGTTCTATGAAAAATAATCCTTCAATTTGTCATACAAGCTTTGTCTAGAAGGAGGTCTTGTGTTTTCTGAGCTGTTGGACGATGCAGTGGTCTGATTTTTCACATACATGTTCACTCGATGAGGATATTGCTGATGAGATAACAGCTTTTGGTTGCTTGTTAATAGACTGGATAAACCCCTTTGCTGCAAGCTTGCCAATTTCTCTTTGAAGGTATTAATATCCATCTGCATCTCCTGACACCTTCTTTCCAGAGTCTGTATCAAAGTCCTCATCGTTAGCACCTTCTTTACTGTCAAAATGGTGCGTGTCCTGTCATTGATTTCTCAAGCTGCCAATTGTTCCTTGGTGTTCTTATTCAAAAAATGGATAAGTGCATTGGCCTGATCAGGCATATTTCCTAATGATGCCCAGGCCCTTTGTATTTGTTCCTGTGCCCTGTCTATTAATTCCATTTGCTCATACATTGTCTGAATTGACCTCCATTGGTCAGTAATGGACTGGCCAATCTTAGTCCACAAAATCATTTTGATATTTGCGAGAGGTTTATGTAAGGTGAGAACCTTTTCCAATGCTTTCACCTTGTTCTCCAGGGCCTTGACTTCTCTGGTCTTCTCTGCTACTGTCATTTTTGATTTGTCATAGCTCACTTCTAGCTTGGTTAGCTTTTATTTTGTCTCTCTGAGCTCTGACATTTCAGCTTCTAGCTCTTTTACTGCCTTCATCATTTCCTCCGTTTTCATGCTGGCCTCAGGCTCTCTTGTTGTTGCTGTTGTAGCATCTGTGGTCTCAGTACCTGTTGTCACTGGTGGTTCAGTGGGAGGAGTTGTTGCTGTGTCTGTGGGGGAAGCAGAGACATTTTTTGGAGTTGTTTGGGGTAGCTAGGAGGTTGACTGTCCCTGCTTAGTTTGTAATGCTTTTTCCAGCTCTTGCTCTGTCTGTATCAGCCTTTGGTTCATTCTTATTAATAGATCCATTACATCCTCTTCTGCCTTTTCTTGTGCTAGCTCTGCTGTTTGGGGATGCATGGTCACAGGCAGCTTCAATTGCTTTCTGAGGGCAGCAATATCCTCCTCCTTCTTTTTTATCAATGCCTTGGTGGCCTTGGCATCCTTGGGATCATGTCCCAACTCAACAATTATTTCCTCCAGAGTCTTTATGCGGTTGTCTTTGGCTAGAGAAGGGATCTTCTCTAATTCCAATTGAGCAGATGTGTTACTTAGTGACTCTTTCAATTTATGGGCCAGCATTGCTTTGTCTGCCAGTGTGGCATAGACCATTTCACCTATTTGCTTGTGTAATTCGATTTTGATCCATTGGGTGAATGTCCTTGGCAAGGACCTCTAGATTGGTCCTTATGTAGTCAGCTACAGACTGAGGGTGCTGAACTTTGGCCTTGAAATGACTGAAAATCATTTTTTCCTCCTTGTCATAGGCTGCCATTAGTCTATGTTGTTTGGAGGGTGTCATCTTGAGAAACTGGTCATATAATTGAATTCTTAAGGACTCATTTTGAGCCTTAATATCCTTGAATGACTGCTTGATGTCTGCTGGCTTCTTTGATTGTGATTTTGAGGAGGAGACTTCCATTCCATGTTGTCTCCCTCCTTGTCTGTGAGAGCTTGTAGAGGTCTGTTGGCTAACGGCTCTCTCTCCTCTTCGGCTCCTAGTGATGTCTTCCACAGTGTCCTCTTCAGGAGGATCTACTCTTTGCCTCTTGGCCTCTTGCTGACCAGTTGACCCACTTGCAGGTATGGTCTCTTCTCGGTCCCTTTTCTTGCTTTTCTCCTCGGGAAGAGGAGTCTGCAGTGCTGGTACCTCTGGTGCTTGTGTTTGTAATGAAGGGGCTTCCCCTTGGCTATGTCCCTTTGAAGTAGCAGGCTTCTCTTCCATGATTTCTTTTTCTGGCACTATTCCTTGCCCTTTGTTGTCCCTATTGCTAGTGTAGTCCTTTCCTTGGCAACCTGTTGTGCAGTTGTGGCAGTTGATGAGCTCTTCCCAATTAGCCATGGCTTTTTGAAAGACACCTACCCACAAGATTCCAAGTCATGAGTTTTTTCCAAATATTTCATGGGTTGTTCCATTTTTTCTTCTTCAGTCAACTCTTCAACTAGGGTGCCCTCCAACCAGTCATCTTGGTTGGCATATTTTTCTATGTCAGGGATGCGGCAGTGTTCATAGGATGCTAGCCGATATTTATCCTTCTTGCATTGATGAAGCCATATGGGTCATAGGGCACCCACCAAAAGCTTCTCTTGAGTCTGTATCTTTGACCCAATAGGTCATCAGCATCCTTCCATCCCTCTTTCTTGTTCATGACAAAGGGGCCTAATTGGTCTCTGAGTTTCAATTGGGCCTTTTTCTTGGTGCTATGGAAGTGACTCAGATCTGAGTTGATGAATTGCCTGAAATATTCCAAGGCAAAGAGTCTCATTGGCACATATCTGGGCAACCTGTAGGGGCAGAGATCATAGCCATATATTCTGAGAATAGTGTGATTCTGGTAGAAATACTAGTCACCTATTATATAGTTCTTGGAGAGTTGCAGTATCTTCTTCATATCATGTGTCAGTCTGGGAGGAATTCTCATCAAGAGGCAAGATACAGGGTACACAAATAGATCAATAAACTCACAATAAGAGTAGGGAGAGGTGCGTATATCATGAAATACTGAAGTCCAAAAAATAACAGACCTCCTCTCCCCTTTGTGGTCCAATTTTCTAATGGGGAATTGGAAGACATTTGGCTGGAAATATAAAAATAGATGATATATATAGGAGGAGTATTTGAAGATTCCCTCCCTGTCCAACCTTAACAATTGGTCATGCATTTTATTGGCAATGAACTTGGCATTATTGTACCTGACAGCAGGGGGCTGCCCTGGGGTAAAATTGGACAGTATAACCAGTATGGTTTCATCAATGTGCTCACTGGTCTTGAACCCTAACACAAAAGATATCATATCAACCACTAACCTACCCATTTCAGTGAAGGAGCCATAATGAAAAGGAGGTGGGTGCTGGGGCTCTCTATCTACCATCATGAATACTTTGGCAACTCTGCCTATTTCTGTGCTGGAGAGTTTGGAACCTTCATCCAACAAGTACTTCATGGTAAGAGGAAACTGGTTGTGTGTTGGCTTAAAGTTCAACATCTGGTTGATAGAGTCAGGAGTGATATAGAAAAGAGTAGTCCCAGATGAACTTTTAATTGCTCTGTTTGTTGGCTCATAGTTCTCAAAACAGAGGTGGATGATCTCAGCGAAGATGTTCACAGAGGGGAGGTAATATCTGGGCAAGTTTGATTCCCAAATACCACATACATCTTCTTGATTCAAGTGATTGTTTCTGAGCTCACAGACTGCCTGAAGATGGTTTTGGAAACCTTCAAGGTCTTGGATTAGGTAATCATTATCAGCCAAGGGCAAATGCTCTAACTCTTTGTGGGGTGCATTGAGGGTGTGATGTTTAAGGCCACTGGACCTACCATGGCTTAGCTGTATTGCTTTTAGAATTGGAATTTCTGGCTCTGTGCAGGCAAAAAATGAGCAGGAGGATGGCTTCAAAGATTTCCCTGGGATATTCACAGTTGGAACTGGTTTGTTGGTTTGAATTGGGCTTTGTGCAATGATATCAGTTGGAGAAGCAGGGGCTGTGGGCTTTTGGCACAACAAACTTCAATTGTGGGCAAAAGACAGCCTCAGAGACTCTTTGGGGAGTTTATAGGGCCGGACAGGTCAATTTCGGGTGACTGTATGGATTTCCGGTGAATTTGGTACCTCAGAGGCTTATGGAGGACTTGTGGGCAACAACACATTGTTTTCACTTTTAAATTATGGGTGTTGGTGCTAAATTCACAGAGAAACTAACGGAAAATAGGGTCGGGAGCGAATTGATGGTAAATACCTATATTCCCGACGAAATGGATGACTTGCAGGTGACCAAGTGGGTCGAGGGGCCGAGCTGGACACTGTGCTTGTTGGTTGACAAGTTTGGACGGTCGAAAATGGTGTTTCGACGTAGTTTGCATGTACAGGTGCGCGGGGAAAATAAACAAAAAATTTAAAAAAAAACATTACATTTACCCTTTTTACTCGCAAATTTTGACTTTGGGGGGTTATGGGCACTTTTTTTGGGATGACGTCAACATGACGTCATTTTGTCGTTTAGTGGGTACGGAGGCTGACATGGCATATGACGTGGCGGATGACGTGGCAGATGACGTGGTGGATGATGTGGTGGATGATGTCATCAAGTGACATAAGCATGACATCAGTAGGGAGGGGGCAAGTGGTAAGCGGTAATATCGCACCGCTTTTTGGGGAAAGTGGTTTCGGGGGATGGGGCTCCGAACATACCAAGTGCTTGACATGCATCCTCGGTATGGCGAAAATACCACCCATCCCCCAGACGCTATTCTTCGGCAGGTTGGGGGCTTCCGAAATCGCCGACTACCGTCGAATATGGGAGCAACGATCGGACGGTTGGTGGGTGATCGAGCTGGCGGGTTTTTAACAGTGGCGGATCCACGTCAATTTTTCATGTTTTGTAATGTTTCTCTATGTATCGGCGGACTTAGGAAAAGTGGGTTTTTTCGGGCAAAATTGCGGGTTTAGGTTATTTATTTAGTCAAAGGCTATATAAATCCCAATGAGTGTGTGGAGGGTTGCTATTGGGCCCCTGGTGGGCCAATAGCTCCCAAAAAAAAATGTAAAATATGGCTATAGTCAGCCCAAGGTGGGGGTACTTATTTTTTGGGGGTTTTTTAATGTATTTATATACTAA
>APFE031380334.1:301386-315505 GCA_000404065.3 Pinus taeda
GGGGGGAAGCTATACATAGTTGTTATATAGTAAGGTTAGTAGGTTAATATGATTGTGGGGGAGGGGTTTTCGTGGCTTAGGCTGAGTTTTATAAAGTAGAAACTTAAACTAAGGGGAGAGGAATGAATGACCAATGGTGAAACTTTAAGAAACTTTGGCAAGATAAAATCAAGACTTTTTACACAAGAAATATGGCTTGTTTTGCCTAAGTAAAACATATTCTCACTTAGTTTTGCCATGAAATGAAGTAGGCTAAAGGGGCTAAGGGTAATGAGCAGATCTCTTTACCCCTTGGGGGGAGTGTTAGTAAATGTTTCTTTGGGAAGATGAGGAGGGGAGTTAGTCATGCTTCATTTGATCTGTAGCTACCTTGCCATGGCGCCCCATGATTTTATGAGATGGCAAGTCATTCTAAAGAGCAAATTGCTCACAAACCATGCCTTTGTACCTTTAAAACTGCCTGCCCAACCTAGTATACCTAGCATTTTTTCTTCATTCTTATTGGGTGCACTTGAATTGGCAAACCCTGATTCTTTTCTTTTCTTTTGGCTGCCCTCCTATCTAAGTCTACCCTTATTTCCTCCAGGGCTCAGATTAAGCTATTGAGACCCTTTGCTTCTTTGCCTAACTATTGGCCTACCAAGTTTAAACTGTTTGTGCATGCCTCCATTCTCTATTCTTAGACAAGTGAAATTCAAACATGATCTAGCCAGGATTAAGCTGTCTGGTTAATCATCAATTGTGGCACAAGTTAACCACCTATGCAGTGTGAAGATTGATCAACATATGGAACCTTTGCAATATAAGAAGGATGAACATATTTGGCACTTC
Source organism: Pinus taeda (assembly GCA_000404065.3). NCBI lineage: Eukaryota > Viridiplantae > Streptophyta > Pinopsida > Pinales > Pinaceae > Pinus > Pinus taeda. Next base: position 302,218 of record APFE031380334.1, read on the forward strand.
CCCATTCAATTAGGAAAAATGAAACCTATTGGTATAGGGATCTAACAACCCCCTTGAAGATGCTTATTTCTAAGGCATTGATCTATCTTTTCTATCTTTTTGTGAGCCGATTTCATAACAACTCACATGATGGGTTGTCTCCATCATATCCGTTGTACTTCAGTTTCCTTCTTCTCTCCCTTGGTTCATCTGCCCTCGTGCAGACTCACCTGAGTTCCTTCCTCTCAATTTTTCCTAAAACTCAACTCGACATTGCCCTTTTCTCCCTCAATTGCTTCTCCTTATGACTTCACACTCATCTCTTGAGTTGTGTTTTCTTCGTTGTGTCCTCTCTACGTATGGCTCTTGCACATACATACGACTTCACTCACTTATGTGTAGCTATGACCCTTCACCTTCAATTGGGTTGGCTTGACTTACTTAGGCAACTCTTCATGTGCCCCAGCTTGGGCCAACTACACTAATGCTTGACTCGCCCACTCAATTCTCCCTTGTTTGATTGAATCACACCAACTCAATTCATTTCTTTGTTCATCCATACTTGCTTAGTCCTTCCATGTTTGGGCCAAATCATTCCACATGATTATAAGGATACACTCCTTAGTCATGCCACGCCCTTGTAGCAACCATGCCACCAAGCCCATGTGCAGACTCATATGGTACCTATGCCAACATGCCTCCTCGTGCCCACTCATATGCTCTCAAGTGGAAACCTCAAATGTCATTGTTTTGCCACGGGCATGTTTTTGCCCACCTCTCTTGGTTATTCACCATCCTCAAGATTTAGACCTAGTGATCAAACTCCGACTAACTCTATACCATTGCGTTATTGACGAGGATGTTGCGCTTGGTGCATGGTGGAAGCCGTACCGCACTCTAGCAGTAAAATCTTCTTAAATGACTTTTTATATTTCTAAATTATTAACTTCCGCTTTTCACGGGTGCCTCTGATCAAACTCAACTCAGTGTTGTCGACCTTGTCGGTGCCGTCATTCTGATTTCGTTTTACCCCTTTCGGTACCGTCATACTGTGTGGTCAAATATTTGTGCGGACGCGTGACTGATTTGTCAAACATGTCTGCGTTGTAAAGCATATCTCTTACTGATGTCGGTGCTGTGAACCCTATTTATCGGCTAAGGGTTCGCCTCCCGGCTAGGGATGTAACATGCGAAATTTGGTTTTCGCCGGTATGAGTGCCGCTTTTCCCACGCTCAGGCGGGCATGTTTAGGTGAGGAGTTCCGTGTTAGATTGGGCCGTGATTTAACCAGATCCATGGTATAGCCTAAGTTCAATTCTCTCCGAGTTTCCGCATAGGTTTTTCGCACAAACAACACGTCTTCGAAGTCTGAACATTTCGATAGCAGAGGGTTATGGTGTTTCAGCATTTCATTCCAACTGTGAGGTCGTTGTATTTTTTTCCACATATTTGATTATTTCCGATAGAAGCAGTGGTAAGAGTGATTTAACATTCCATTCCAATTGTGAGATCCTTGTATTTTGTTCCACACATCTACAACCTCTGCAGGATCGTCTTCATTCTTATTTTCCTTCTGCTCAAGGGCACTGATTGTACCAAGTGGGGAGCAGAACTAATAAAAATGTCGATGATCATGTACAGGTAACATATATGTGGAAAGAAATACAAGGATCCCAATTGGAATCGAGTGTTCAACCACTCCAACCCACTGATTCTGTTGGAAATAATCAAATAGGTCGAAAGAAGTACAAGGAGTCAGCAGTTGGAACGGAAAGTAGAGTCACCCTAACCCACTGCTACTCCAGAAATAACCAAATATGAAGTCTGATGTGGAAATCGGTTCTAGGTTTTGTGGGAGCTGCAAATATGATGGTAAAAGCATTCCGAGTGAGGTCGGGATGTAGAGCTGCGGTTATCAAGTTACAAAATGCATATACGCCATGCCAGGCTTTACGTTCCCGATTTATAAAGAATGAGTTGAATGGTGCCAGGAATGCCTGGCCATTCTCGCGTATGTTGAATATTCTGAACTTTTAAAGCAAAAATTTCATCATGCTAAAGAATAATATGGAAGAAGCCTTTCAAGCTATTGTCTACCACACGAGCGACAGCATCTTCTGTGTTCATTTATCTGCTGTACTGCAAGTTTTGGATTTCTAAACCTTATAAGTATTGGATTTTTATGCCTTGTATTTTTTGCATATTTGATCAACTGTACTAACATCAAGTAGGATTAGGATTTTTCCCAACCTTGTCAGGAAACCGACGTAGGTATACTTGTTCAAAGTGAAGAGCCCATAAAATAGAAACCATGAATTGTATTCATCTACAATAGTGATAAAATATTAAAAATGATTGCAATCTTACACATTACACTCTCTCAAATATTGAGAATGGTGAACCGACACATTACAATATGCAATGGAAATAATTGCCTTCCTAAAATACTCAGGTATTTGATGTTTAAGAAGCAGCGAAAAATATATAACACAAAATATTGAATGGTAAGAAAATTCAGGGATTCGTTATCTTTCAAAACAAATTGAAATTCAATATAATACTCGTGTACTTGATGTTTAACAGGAAGCGAAAAATATATAACACAAAATATTTAATGGTGGAAAATTTAGGGATTTGTTTTCTTTTAAAATTTTGAAATTCAATATCGATAAAATTAGGAATATATATATATGTATGGATGGTGCCATAGGGTAAATATTTTTTATCATACACATGAAAATAAGTTTTGCAATTATAAAAATGTATAATATATATTATATAATATAATATTGTAATGGTTCTTAGTTTTAATATGTATAAAAATAGGGTAGAAAACTATGAAGATTTAAAATTGAATTGATAATTTTCAATAGTGATGAAAATAAATTTTAAGAATCATTTCATTTTAATTGTGATAGAAGAATTATAGAAATTTATATCATAGTAATCATGAGTTATAATTAAGTGAATATAAGAATGCTTGTATAAATGTATGAAGTTATTATTTTATGGATATTGTTTATTAACTTGGGATCGGTGTTAATTTGGAATATTTGCAAAAGCACATTAAATAAGAATGTAGAATTTGTATTCTCTATAAAGAAGATGATAGAAACAATTTTGTGTTTTTCCTTAAATGTTTTTAGGTCAGATAGTTGTGATTTAAATTTGACTATAAATAGCAACTAATCACATGATTCTTTTGTAGTGAAATGGCTTCCATATTTTCAAAGTGCCTTCATACATAAAACCTATAAGTTTAGTTCCTAAGATGTTAATACCATAGAAACATAATAGAATAATTATAGGTTTAAATATAAACCATAAATAAAGTTACGCTTTATATCTTTCATCCCAATCAAATGAATCAGGCAATAGTGTTACTTGTTGTGTTCTTTACCTTTCATAACCATATTCAATAAAGGTGAAATATGGAATTTAGTGAAGATGAAGGTAATACTGGTGACTTATTCCAACGGTCTCATAAAGTTAATTATCAGTGATTTAAGTTGGAAAGGAGAAAAGTGTTATATCCATTACTATATTTTGGAAACTTGAAGTTTGTGAGCAAATGGATCGGTAGAAAGGGATAAATGTTGAACATTCACTGAAAAAATATAGATGACCAGGTTAAGTAATAGTACATTGTCAATTACTTTTGATTGTGTGTATAAAGAGGAAAATACAAGGATGATAAATTTTCTTGAGATGGTCATACGCTGGTAGTAGGTAAAGTTGTGATTAAGGAAATTAATGAAGGGTTATCATCATTTTTTGAAGATATTTATATATCATATTCATGATTTGAATATAATATTAGCCATAGTCCTTTAGTTTTTAGAGTGTTATGGAGGTTATACATAACATTGATGATGTTTACATGACATTGATGATGTTTATATCTCATATTGATCTTTTTATTTGAAGATAATTAGCCATATTCATAGAGTTTTTAAGTGGTTAGGGATGCTATACACGACATTGATGATGATCACACTTCTTGAAATAAATTCTTAAATCTAAAGTGTGGTTTGAATGCGGTTAAGAGGGAGACCACTATCACTCCACCAACCTTCTTTGTCACTTGAGGCCATCTCTTCTCTAGCTCAAGGGAACTTCTCTAGGGTAGGATTTCTATAATTTTTATTCAATTAGTTCCAAGTGATATCAAGAGTCAAACAAGAAAAATGTCTTGGATTTTTCTTAAGAAAAGAAGAGAAATTAAAGAACCTCTCTAGAAATCTCTTTTCATTGGGGATATGTGCTCAAGTAAGGATCCTAATTCAAAGCTTTCATAGGTGGAACCAAAAATGATGATTGAGGTAGTCCACTAAATACCCTAAAATATCACCCAAGTTGCTTCATAAATTTCAAGAATCTCAAGAGAAGTTTCCTTACTAGAATACCTCTAATGCCTTTGAGAAGGGATTCATTCCAAAGGGTCGAAGAGAGAGAATAACACCCAAAGAAGAAACATCACTCAAAAATGGAATTTGACAAAGAAAAGGAGATACCACTTGCTCATCAAATCGTCACAAAGCCATTCATCCATTAAACATCCATCCATTTAGAAGAATCACAAATAGCGCTTTAAGGAGATTTTTGTATCTATCCATCCATAGTAAAATAAAAAGCCTAAAATGTCTCCAAAAAGTTACAAACAGTGTAAAAGTTGCTAGTATATTTCTCCCCAATGTGAACCATGAGAAATAATGAGGAAGAACATATCTATTAATGAGGATATGCTCAACTCATGGGGGTCATTCAATTGGTGATTTCCATGTTTTGTAGTCTTATATAAAGCATGAGAATTGATGTTCAAATCGCCCATGGGTAAAACCAAAAGAAAAGGGAGATGCTTAATTTGCCTTACAATAAATAAATAATATTTTAAAGTGAAACCATCTAATCTAGACTAAGGACAAGTAATTTACAATTCTCTTTCATTATCTAATCTAAAGTGCACAATATTTTGATGCAAGGGCTAGCCTGCAATAACCAAGATCTTTATACCCTATGCTTATAAACACGCATCTCAGCTTTCATCAACCTAAAAACCTCATTTATAGGCAATCAAATTCACACATCATATCAAAATTACAACTCAATAACTTGTTGAGAAAATCCCCTTCTTGGCAAATTTCACAAATTAATGTCCATACCACATACATGACTTACCCATCAGCTCTCCTCTCAATTTTCTATTTGCTATTCAACCTGCGCTCCCATAGAATTCAAACCAGTTTCATGAAAACTCAATCTAAATGAGCCACAACCATAACATATATTCATATCCCTAATTCAATGTTATGAATATCTAATAAAGTTTGGATTTCAAGACCCAATTCAATGAACCCAGCAATTAATACATGGAAATTCAACTTCTTCTAGCATTGATTCCCTTATATCTCCGACAAGACCTACTAGTAATGGACGACTGACTTAAGGACTCAGAAACTCCAAACTCCGCATAACAATGTAAAGGAATTTCAGGTCTGCAATCAGAAAATCCTCAATTCCCGGCTTTAAAACCTTGATCACTACTTCGTCTTGAGACCCTCTTAATCAAGCACCATGGACATGCGTGGTTGAGGCTGAAGCAATTGCACTGGATCAAGATATTCATAGATATTTTCCAATGGCTGCGTGAGCTCCTGTCGAAGATTCCCTTCAATTTCACGAAATGGCACGACAGGGTCTTATTAAAATAGTTTTGGAATTCCTGTTCATACTCTAGTGAGAAAAAGAGTTGGTGTAGAAGCTATAAACTGACCCAATTTAATATAGGTTGCGCCCATATGTTCAAACAATCGTCATCAAGCCCTGACAGTAATTCAAAAGGATTACTTATCATATAATCCTGCCTGAGAAGAGAGAATCTGGCTCAACAACAATTGTCTCCTTTTATACGCTTAACAATCATCCCCTTCCTCATTATTATACATAGTCCCTTGTTCGATTGTCGAGTTTGCCGGCCCTACGAACCTATGTATGATCCTGGTACTTCCTCCATGCGGACTTGGTTCATGCCAGAATGCACGGGATAGAGCTTAAAGACCACCTTCCCTTCATCCTTCCAGGCAAATGTCCTGTCTCTCTGATTATAATCCTTGATAGGCACGATTGCCCTGATCTGGAACCCCCATCCGCAGCACTGGAACTATAATAAACTTAATTCAGAAGTAGCCATGGATAATTCCTTAAGTTGTAAGTTGTTGATTCCCCTAAAAGAATATGATAATAAGTATGCGTAACCAGAGGTTTTCTCTGGACTGTAATAACATGAGATTAAAAGGCGGCAGCACTATGTTCTCGCAATGGAAGGAAACAAACCAGAATGCTCCCACACACAGAGTAAAGCATCAAGCGGCGAATAGGAAGGCCATTCAAGCCTTCCAATACACAGTTAAAAATAAACTATTGGATACATGCATAGTATCAGAAAAACGATTGCACTAAAACGCCAGAGAGTTTTTTTTTAAATCATATTTTGATACTCGCTCCTCTCTTCTCTCCTAAGAGCTTTAGCTGCCTCTTTATTTATAATTAAGGATATGCTTTACATAACGATTTAAACATAAAAGCTTGAAAGCTCTACATGCAATGCATTCATCTGACAAAAAGAATCTTGAGGCTTTATTCCATCTTTTCCGTGTTTTAAAATAGAAAAGCCTCCTTATTACTTAATGATCCACATCCATTCCTTTTTATGACTAAAAGCTCCCCCTAGTTCCTATGTTCTCATTTATTTATTCTGAGAATATCTAATTAAATCACACTTATAAGCTGAAATATTAAACTGACTTGGAACTTAGGAAACTAATTCCAAAAAACGCATAACCCCCTATGTCTACTATTTACAATGATTTCCCTTGGGCTGAATGCTCCTGCATCAGACTCCCAAGGTAGAAAATATTCATGATCTCCTGATCATGTGTCTTCTGGTCTTGGTTTTCCTGGATCCCACACTTTGTTCTGCAAGTTATCATGTGTTATTGCTCGCTGCCTTCCTCCAGGTTTCCACACTTTATGTTGCATCGCTCTACCGGCTATGCTCTCGCAATCTTCTGTTATCTTTTTTTTGTTTCTTCCCTTTTGTTTTATCGTTGCTGGCCTCTTCCAGGATACTTTCATCATCATCCGCCTCATCAGTTCGATTTCTTTGTCTAACAGATTTTCTCCAGCATTTTCAATAAGACCTGTACTCACAAAACAATTGTTAGAATAAAAAATATAAGGCATCAGTGCCTTACTTCCCTCTGCCAGCATTTTAGTATGCTGTTCTAAATCCTCCTCCACTATCAACACATCAGTATGCTGATCCAAACTTTCCAAAGAATCCTCTGAAGAATTCTCAAGACTGTCAACCATTCTTTCTCTCATATCATCTGCTTCCATGACATCTTTCTGCACTCGTTCACTGTACTAAACTCTTTCATCTGCTGCAACCTCCCTGTCATACTCTGGATTCTCCAACCAGTATTCCAACAATGCAATTTCTCTGTGGCATTGCTAAAGCATATCATCATCACTTGCATTCATACATAAACTTTCAGTTTGCACAAAATGTTCAACAGTATCAACTGTTACTTCCCTTATCTGTGCTTCAGACTGATTCTCTTCTTCAACATCCACAAGAACTTCCTCTTGTGTTGTAACAGTTTCATAAGATTGCACATCCTCCTCAGTAAAACCTGTAATCACATCACGATTGTCAGCTACAAAAATACATGGTTTTACATTATCCAGTTGATCTGGATTTACCCAATAACTCAAGAAATCATCAATGATCTTCTCCTCTGTTTCACCAATGGAAACCTCCTCTGCACCTGCAAACACACACAACTCATCAGTTTTAAAACCACAAGGCCTTTTAATCTTGACTGCTTCCTCCAACATTTTCCTTTGAACATATCTGCATGTGGAATCTTCAAATTTCATCTCTCGCACAAGAACTCTAAGTCCCTTTTTCAACAAGGAAATCACAATTTGCCTCAACCTCCTTTGCAATTGTCACCAACTCACTCTCTTTACCTTCAGTGGAAAGATCCATTTTCCTTTCTGATTTTCCTGCTCTTGCAGCCATTCTTCTAGTACCTGCAACTGTACCTTTACTACTGCGATCTCTCTTTCTCAAACTTCTGTAGTCATCTCATCTCTCTGGAATTTCTCTAAACCTCTTCTTCCTCTAGAAAAACTCCCTCTGCCTCTTGCATCACCTCCTGTGGGTGCATGCTGGGTTGAGCTACGGCTAGCTCCTTCTTTAGGTGTTGTAGATCTTCCTCTACCACCTTGACTTCCTTTTCGTCTGAAAGTCCCTCTCCCTCTGGCAGACTTCTTCCTCATGAGTTTCTCACTCACCATGAGTTGTACTAGCCTCTGCAACAACAATCTCTCTTGCTGCCACTTACCTCACCAAGCACTCCTCACTCAGTCTTTTGGTAAGTACTGGTTCACTGCCTCTGGAACCTCTTCGAGCACTCTCTCTGCTCTCTTCAGGCTATCTCTTCAACTCACCTTTCTTCTTCAGGACATTGCAATTGTCCTCCTTATTCAGCCTTTAGCTGAATGCCAGGTTCACTGCCATCATCTTCTCTGCAACCATAAACTTCAATCATAAATTTCAACTCAAAAAAATAATCTCACCTTTAAGATCCTGCATGATCTTGTCCTCTTTCCACTTCTGCAATCTTTTTCACTGCATTTGTGTAGTTTGCATATTAAATTTAAAAATCATTCATCACACTTCAGTTCTCAACTGTACTAAAAAAAAAAAACTTCTTCAACAAAGCATTCCTGCTCTGATACCACCTGATGCAGGGGCTAGCTTGCAATAACTAGGATCTTTATACCCTATGCTTATAAACATGCATCTCAGCTTTCATCAACCTAAAAACCTCATTTATAGGCAATCAAATTCACACATCATATCAAAATTACAACTCAATCACTTGTTGAGAAAATCCCCTTTTTGGCAAATTTCACAAATTAATGTCCATACCACATACATGACTTACCCATCAGCTCTCCTCTCAATTTTCTGTTTGCTATTCAACCTGCGCTCCCATAGAGTTGAAACCAGTTTCATGAAAACTCAATCTAAATGAGCCACAACCATAACATATATTCATATCCCTAATTCAATGTTATGAATATCTAATAAACTTTGGATTTCAAGACCCAATTCAATGAACCCAACAATTAATACATGGAAATTCAACTTCTTCTAGCATTGATTCCCTTATATCTCTGACAATAGCTACTAGCGATGGACGACTGACTTGAGGACTCAGAAACTCCAAACTCTGCGTAAAAATGTAAAGGAATTTCAGGTCTGCAATCAGAAAATCCTCAATTCTCGACTTTAAAACCTTGATCACTACTTCGTCTTGAGACCCTCTTAATCAGGCACCATGGACCTGCACGGTTAAGGCTGAAGCAATTGCACTGGATCAATATATTCATAGATATTTTCCAATGGCTGCGTGAGCTCCTGTCGAAGATTACCTTCAATTTCACAAAATGGCACGACAGGGTCTTGTTAAAACAGTTTTGGAATTCCTCTTCATACTCTGCTGAGAAAAAGAGTTGGTGTAGAAGCTATAAACTGGCCCAATTTAATATAGGTTGCACCCATACGTTCAAACAATCGTCGTCAAGCCCTGACAGTAATTCAAAAGGATTACTTATCATATAATCCCACTTGAGAAGAGAGAATCTGGCTCAACATCAATTGTCTCCTTTTATACGCTTAACAATCATCCCCTTCCTCATTATTATACACAGTCACTTGTTCGATCGCCGAGTTCGCCGGCCCTACGAACCTATGTATGATCCTGGTACTTCCTCCGTGCAGACCTAGTTCATGCTAGAATGCATGGCATAGAGCTTAAAGACCGCCTTCCCTTCGTCCTTCCAGGCAAATGTCCTGTCTCTCTGATTATAATCCTTGATAGGCACGATTGCCTTGATCTAGAACCCGCATCCGCAGCGCTGGAACTATAATAAACTTAATTCAGAAGTAGCCATGGATAATTCCTTAAGTTGTAAGTTGTTGATGCCCCTAAAAGAATATGATAATAGGTCTGTGTAACCAGAGGTTTTCTCTGGACTGTAATAACATGAGATTAAAAGGCGGCCGCGCTATGTTGTCACAATGGAAGGAAACAAACCAGAATGCTCCCACACACACAGTAAAGCATCAAGCGGCGAATAGGAAGGCCATTCAAGCCTTCCAATACAGAGTTGAAAATAAACTATTGGATACATGCATAGTATCAGAAAAACCATTGCGCTAAAACGCCAGAGAGTTTTTTTTTAAATCATACTTTGGCACTCGCTCCCCTCTTCTCTCCTGAGAGCTTTAGCTGCCTCTTTATTTATAATTAAGGATATGCTTTACATAACGATTTAAACATAAAAGCTTGAAAGCTCTACACGCAATGCATTCATCTGACAAAAAGCATCTTGAGGCTTTATTCCATCTTTTCCCTGTTTTAAAATAGAAAATCCTCCTTATCACTTAATGATCCACATCCATTCCTTTTTATGCCTAAAAGCTCTCCCTAGTTCCTATGTTCTCATTTATTTATTTTGAGAATATCTAATTAAATCACACTTATAAGACTAAATATTAAACTGACTTGGAACTTAGGAAACTAATTCCAAAAATGCATAACCCCCTATGTCTACTATTTACAATGATTTCCCTTGTGCTGAATGCTCCTGCATCATATTTGGGTAATCACGTGTGACAACACCTATAGCTAACCCTCTAGTAAATATCATTATGAATTGCAATTCATGTAAATTATGTTGAGAAGTGTAGCAAGAAAGTCTCAATTTGGCATTGCCTTGGTCAAATTGAGAAAATTCGAATTTTCACATCAGAAGACAACTTGGAGGTAGTGAACTAAGGTGACATGGCTCTTATCACTTAGTTAGCTCTATAAATTCAAGTTAGAGTGCTTGGAGTTCAGTTATGCATGTGTGATTGCTAATTTGCAACAATTTAATTCAATTATTTCTAGTTGTATTCAATTAAACTAGTTGTAGCTATTGATAGAACTAGTTGGAGGTTAGTCATGCAGTGGGACAGGAGTTTAACTCAATGACTATCGAGTTATCTGATCAAACAAACAAAAAATAGCTAGTGCATGTAGAGAATTCAAGTTCCTAGTTGTGGTGGAGATTCCAAGGCAATGTAACATTAGTTGTACGCTAGTTTTGAGTGTACGGTTGTTGCATGCAGTCAAAGGATCAACCTTGGGAATTAAGCAATTAATTGGAGGAAAATTTCTAAAAAATAAGGGCCTAATTCCTTAGGATTTGCGTAAAGAAATAGGGGCTCAAGTAGAGGCAGAAATTGACTAAGTCTAGGTCAGAGCTTCTTAGTGAGTAGAGAGACATGTTATTCACTTGCAGGTTGAGCTTAGAGCGACCTACCAATTGTAATGCAATATTTATTCATATGATTAATGCAAGTAGGATTAAGGGGTTTTTACTAGTTGGTTTCCACTAGATAAATCTGTGTACTCGTGTATGTTTGTGAATGTTGTTCTATATTGTGAATTAATTTCTGCAAAGCAGTAGAGTAGAATTGTGTTTCTTGATTTCGATTATATTTCTTGAGAAATTTCAATTCTATCAACATATTTATACATGGTACCAGAGCAGGATTCACATTTGAACAATAATTTTAAAGTTTTTTCTTAGGAAGTTCGAATTTGCAGCTTTGGTGTACCAGGATCTCTTCATATTTGGGAGAATGACCTTCAATAGACTGATATTAGAGTATGCCTTTGAAGGAAGCTTGAATTTAATTTCCTATAAGGATCACATGTGTCAGTGCTTGATGACAACAAATTACTAGAATATGTCAAGACAAACATTCCAAAATTAGGATTAGCTGATGCCTAAAACATTCCCTAATGGAGGAAATATCTAGCGAAGGCGAGGAAAATAATGTTGGAGGGATTGCAATACCACATTATCTCAAATATCCATTGGAAATAAACACCTTTAGCAATGTGGAAGGAAATGATAGCATTATTTGAGAATAACATTTCTCATAGAAAATTGTCCCCCAAAGACAAAATTCGAAATATCAATATGTAGAAGAATTATATTATTCTTCAGTATCTCACCAAGATTTCACAAGTTCATGATGACCTTGGAGGAGTTGGTATGAATGATGTAGATGATGACCTAGTGAGCCTAGGTCCACAAGGCATTCCCAAAAGTTGGCATAGCTACTAGGACTTGGTGAACAAGAGGGAGAAATTATCAAATTAGCAACACTTATGATCTTATTTGGTACAAGAAGAGAGTAGGCAGAATACCAGAGATGGAAGTTTATCAAAGGGAGAGGATGAAGAAAATTTTGAATTGGTTGGAAAGGGAAAGAAGGGAAAAGGGAAGAAATCTCAAACAAAGTGAGAATCCATTTAAGGTGCAAGAAGAAATACATGTACAAAAAAAAATGCTTCAATTGTCATGAATTTAGGCACTATGCTACAAAGTTTCCACCCAAAAAGTCTAGCAAGAAGAATTCAGGAGGAGACGTAGGTGAAGCTTTAGATTCATAGCTTAAGATAAAATTCACCCTTATCTCATGCATGTACTTAACACTATGTGATACTTGGACTAAGGTTCGCCGTTCCACATGATAGGGTGTAGAGAGTTTTTCAGTCAATCGGGGAAGAATGATCTCCATATGCATATTCAGCTTAGGGATGACCGGAAGTACAATATTACTGGTATTGGTATAGTGACCTTTAAGAGGGAGTCAGAATCCCCTCTTCACCTCAAATATGTCATGTTTGTACCATGCCTAAAGAAGAATCTCATCTTTGTAGCAATTTTTGAATACCGTGGCTATGATGTCATCTTCATTAAAGGTAAAGCCTTTCCGAGACACAGCTACAAGACAGGTGAAGCAGATTGGAGTTCGTCTGAAGAACCTGTATAAACATGATGTGGAATATTTTGCTTCATTAATAAATAAGCCAGAGAAAATGCAAAGCCACGATGTCAGTGAACTTTGGCACAAGAGATGGGTCCATTTGCATCACGACGCCTTAAAGATTATGAAACAAATAACCACTAGTGTTATGAAACCAACTCAAGAAAAGATAGAAAAGATAGATCAATGCCTTAGAATTCAGCCTCTTCGAGGGGCAACCTCATTTACATTACATAAATGAACAATTCTTGGATGATTCAAATGAAAAGACCTCCTCTCTATATATAGGAGTCTAAGGGGTCATAACATAATCAGAGCCTATATAACAATAATAATGTAAGGGCA
>APFE031380334.1:322985-361352 GCA_000404065.3 Pinus taeda
ATAATAATAGTGGGCTTCTATGGGGCACAATAGTAACAATATGGGCACTACATGGGTACATCAATATAATAAGTGGGTTGTACTAATAACAATAAGGGGTTACTCTAGTAGTATAGGGGCCTAACAACTAGCCTCCCTAAAGGATCACTTGAGTAGCACAATGTCGAAAAATGTTGTACCTTGGGGAAGTATGTAAAATCTACATTGCATGATCGAGACAGAAAAGAGCATGAAATCTTGAAAATAATCCATTTTGATGTTTGTGGACATTTCTCGAAAGCCTCCACGACTAGACATATATAATTTGTTATTTTCAATGATGATTTCTCAAGGAAGTTTTTGATCTTCTTTATGTGGAAGAAGGAATATACATTCTAAAATTTTGTAGAGTTCAAGGCGCTAGTTGAGAAAGAGAGTGACAAGAAGATGAAGGCTCTCATGAGCGAAAATGCAGGTGAGTATTCGTCGAATTAATTCAGTGATTTTTGTGCGAAAGAAGGCATTTAAAGAGATCCAACAACACCTCACAACTCATAATACAATGGGGTAGTTGAGAGAATGAAATATGGAATTATGGGAGTTGCGAGAGTTATGCTACATGACCAAGGCCCACCACTGCATTTGTGGGCAGAGGAATGTAACACATTAGTGTACTTGCAAAACCAAAGTCCTCATCAGGAGGCCTTCTCGGGGAGAAATTCAGATGTGTCTCACTTCATTATTTTTGGAGCCTCTTTTTACTTCCATGTCTCTAAATATTGAAGGAGGAAACTTGAGCCCACAATAGAGTTGGGATTTTTTGTGGATTACACCCAAACTCCACACAATTACAATGTGTACTTACCTTCCCTCATAATGACATTTGTGTGAAGAGATATAAAGTTTGATGAGGAGAAAGAAATGCAATGCTCTCTTTAAAGGGAGATTCAAATCCCACCTAAAGAGGAGAGTTTAGCTCCAAAGGAGGATCTTGAAGAAGTTGGGCAGAAACCACAAATATAGGAGGAGAGAGTCGATACGTACACTCAAGCGGAACCATCTAGATAAGGTAGAATAGAACTAGGGAAACTGATAGATTGGCTTAGGATGTGAGGGAGAATGTGGGATCTCCTTTAAATTTGTTCAAGAAAGGAGGTCATCTAAGAAGTACACTAGCTACATGGCTCTAATGACTAAGCTTGTAGAGACTGAGCCATCTTGTTTTGGGGAAGAAGTTCAGAAACGATTTTGGGTTGATGCAATGGTGGAAGGGTACAAATCCATCATGAAGAACAATGTTTGGGAATTGGTCTCAAGAATGAGAGATAAATCAGTTGTAGGTTCAAGATGGATCTTCAAAGTTAAGAAACAAATGAAAGCATAAAGAAGTATAAGGCCAAATTTTTGGTGAAAATATTCTCTCAAGTTGATAGAAATGAATATGACAAAACTATTGCTCTTGTAGCAAGGAATTCATCCATTAGATCAATCTCGCATTGGTCATGCATATGGGGTGGAAGACCACCGGATGGATGTAAAAACAACATTTATAAATGGTTTTATTGAGGAGGAAGTGTAAATCAAGCAATGATATGGTTTTCAGACATTTTATTGGGAGTCTCATGTGTGGAGATTCATGTGAGCATTTACAGTGTGAAATAAGAACCCTGAGCTTGGTACAACAAGATCGTCAGTTATTTCACTGGTTTAGGCTTCACCAACAGTGAAGTGGATGCGAACCTTTATCATAATTTGGTAGAAGGTAAATTGATTATCATTATTTTATATGTTAATAATTTAATATTGATATGTGATGAGCAGCTGATCAACTCTTCCAAGGAGGACCTTGAAAGGGAATTTGATATGAAATACATGGGCCTTATGCACTACTTACTCAAGCTGGAAGTATGGCAAAGTGATGGGGAATCATTTGTGTCTCAAGGAAAGTATACCAATGAGATACTGCAGAGATTTCACATAGAGAGTTATCAGCCCATGGAGACACCTCTAGTGTTAAGTCCTAGTAATACTAGTGTATCCCCTTATTTTTATTGTCATTGTATCCCCTTATTGTTATTTTTATGCCTATGTTGTCCCTATATTGTTATTATTGTGCCCCATAGAAGCCCACTATTGTACTATTGTGCCCTTACATTATTATTGTTATGTTGACTTTGATTATATTGTGACCCCTTAAACTCCTATGTACAAAAAGGAGGTCTTGTCATTTGTATCATCCAATAATTTTTCATTTTTGTAATGTAAAGGAGGTTTCCCCCTCAAAGAGCCTAATTCTAAAGTTGTTTATCTATATTTTCTTCTATTTTTGGAGCTGGTTGCATAACATTGGTTATTAGAGCTTTGGATTCTAGGGTTTCGCTGCTTCAAATAGGTCCTCATGGAAGTTTCACTATAAATTTTTGGCTATGAAGTTTTAGAAGATAAAATTAAAATCCATTTGATCCAAAATCTCTATGAACCTTAGGTACAAATTTATTATCTCGTCTCACTATATTTTCAGATATATGATCCAAGGAAGTTTGGATTTTTCAGGCTCCTAAATTATATCTCAAACATGTGACCTGAGGAAAATCATCATAAATTTATCTCTGTGCATCAGATTGAAATTACATAAAAAGGAACAAAAAGAAGACATAATGTAGTTTTCTGTAGTTTCCAAGTCTGAAGGTCAAAACAGTGACACGTGGAACTTCATAAAAGTTCTCTCTATTGAATGAGTCTATAATCAGGTCAACGTAAGAGATTTGGAATCACTCTTTCTTGGAGAATCCAATATTGATCATACTTCTGAGGTTGGAAATAGGACTCAGAGGGCTACCTAGGGACCAAGTTTTAGACCTTGGAGATCCAAAATTACAAAGATACAACAGATTGAATATCGAGCTCATACAAAGTGAAAAAAGGTGTAGTATTTTTAAAATTTTGTATAAGTTTCATTTGAAAAATTAGTTTGAGGAATTGAAATGACGTAGTGAAGCATAATTATAATTAATTGATGCCCCAAAGAAAGAAAATGGAAACACCTAGTAAGCAACCTGAAAGCTGTAGCATGACTTATGAAGAAGAGGAAGAAATGCAACATGGTATATCAAAATTATGAGACCAGGTGCAACAAATTTCACTCTCAAAAAAGGTAATAGAAGCTAGGATGGATGGTTTAAAGAAAGGCGTGGAAGTTAATATGAGTGGCGTGGAAGCTAAGATGAATGGTGTGGAAGCTAAGATGGAGGGCGTGGTGGAGTGTTTAAAGAAAGGTGTGGAAGCTAATATGAATGGCGTGGAAGCTAAGATGGATGGCGTAGAAGATAAGATGGATGGTTTAGAAGTAAAAATTGAGGATTTGAAGAAATACATGGGAGGTTTGAAAGGAGGTTTGGCAAAGTTTCTACAATAAATCATTCCTAATGGTGAAAATATAGTAGAGGAAACTCATAATTTGAAAAAAAAATGTTAGTAATGATTTCATAGACTATAATGTTGTATTGAAGATCCACCATGTTCCAAAGATCGATATGATGAAGTTTGATAGAAAGGATCCTATAACATGGATACGACAGAAGGAGCAATTTTTTGATCTCCATAATCTGCAAAACACATAAAAGGTACACATTGTGACTTTATATCTGGAACCCAATCAGTTCGTATGGTATCGATGGCTTTGCTCTCGTAAACAAATTGTCACATCGGCAATTTTTATGAAAGAAATGATAACACATTATGAGGATGCAAAAGGCAACACCTTTTTTAGCCAATTGATCAATATCAAACAAAAGGGTTCAATGGTGGAGCACATTGAGGAATTCAAAAAAATTAATGTAAGGGTAAAATATATTCCAGAGTAGCATAGGATTGATGTGTTCATAGGGATTTTATAGGATAGAATCCAACATGAGGTGCACCTTTGGGAACCTGATTCATTAGAGAAGGCATTGAGGTTGGCAAGAAAAATTGAAATCAAAATTATGGCAACAAGGAAGCCTATCAATCACAACTATAAAGATGGAAGTGTTTTTTCCGCTAGCCTTCCACAACCTACAAGGTTGACACCACAACAATTGGGAGAAAAAGGAGAAAAGGGGATTTGTCACAGTTGTGATAGAAAATACACTAAAGGTCATAAGTGTGCTGAGAATAAATTATTTTACATATATTGTGAAGAGGAAGAAGAGAAGGGACAAGAAACATCAAAAGAAGAGGATACATGCCAAGAACAAACCCTAGAGAAAGAAGAAATGAATCTGATCATATACTGTAATGCATTGACCAGAATTATCACTCCTCAAGCTATCAAGATAGAAGGACATATAAAGAAGAAAAAGGTAATATTGTTGATTGATTCGTGAAATACCCATAATTTTATTCATTGTAAGATAGCGAAGGAATTGAATTTATCCTATATCCAGCACCATAGCATCAATTGATGGATGCAAATGGAGGAACCATAAATTGCTCTAGAAAGTGACATAATATCAAGCTATCCATGGGAGAATATTTGTTGAATAGTCCAATGCTTTCCATTCCAATGGGTGGTGATGATGTTGTACTAGAAGTCCAATGGCTACAATCTTTGTGTACGATAGCTTTTAATTTTCAAGAACTTTTCTTGAACTTTTTTTTTTTTTTCAGAATGAAAGGAAGTTGAATTAGAGGGTATCACAGGGAAACAAGGAAAGATAATTAGCTCTAACGGCATGACAAAGATTCTAAAGAAATAACAATGTAGCGTAATTGCACAATTATGTTCGCTAGAGGTTCCGACATCGAAATCATCTATTTCTCCATACCTCCAAGAAGTCTCGGACAATCATTCCATGGTATTTGAGATTCCCAAAGGCCTCCCACGTATTCATGATCATGATCATGCTATTCATTTGACTCCAGGAAGTGTTCCTCCAAACATCAGGCCTTACAGATATCCCTATACCCAAAAGAGTGAAATTGAACATATGGTTGTAGAAATGGTAGAGGTTGGTATAATTCAACCTAGCCAAAGTTTTTTCTCTGCTCCAGTAGTATTGGTGGACAAGAAGGATGGATCGTGGCACATGTGTCTGGATTATAGGGAGTTCAACGAGCTCGCTATAAATATAAATTTCTCATTCGTGTCATTGATGAATTATTGGATGGATTGCATGAAGCAATTTACTTCACCAAGTTGGACCTTCATTCAAGATATCACCAAAGATGAATGAAGGCTGAAGATATTCCAAAAACAAAATTTAGAGCTCATGAGGGTCATGATGAATTTTTGTTCATGCCTTTTGGCCTTCCCAATGCACCTTCTACATTTCAAGGTTTGATGGATTCCATTTTAAAACCCTTTGTTAGAAAATTTGTGTTAGTATTTATTGATGATATACCAATCTACAACAATTCTTATAAGCATCATGCTCAACATGTTGATAGAGTGCTCAAACTATTGGAGGAGAAATAATTATATGCAAAAACCTCCATATGTTTCTTTGGAGTACAACAGGTGGCATATTTGGGTCATATTTTACCTCATGAATGTGTTAAGGTAGACCTTAGCAAAATTAAATCCATTAAGGAATGGAAAATCCGCACATCCATAAAGCATCTGTGAGGATTTCTTAGGTTGACAGGGTATTATTGAAAGTTTGTTAAGAATTATGGGAGAATAGTAGTGCATCTAACAAAATTATTGAAGAAATATGCATTTTCTTGGACTCTAGAAGCAGCGAAAGCCTTTGAACATCTTGAAGAGGAAATGTGCCAAGCACCGGCCTTAGCTATGCTAGACTTCACAAAAACCTTTATTGCGGAATGTGATGTCTCGGGAAATGGATTTGGCATTGTTTTACTACAATAAGCATGACCAATTACTTTTGAAAGTCATCCAATCAAAGGAAATTATTTACACAAAGCTATTTATGAGAAGGAAATGTTGGAAATACTACATGTACTTAAGAAATAGTGACCTTACCTAATGGGAAGACACATCAAGGTAAAAATGGATCATGATAGTCTTAAATACTATTTAGAACAAATATTAGCTTCGGAAGAGTGGCAAAACTGGGTCATAAAGATGTTGGTTTATGACTTTGAAATTATCTACAAAAAAGTGAATAAAAATGTCGCTGCAGATTCACTCTCAAGAAAGGATGAGGATGCGGAAGCATTGCTTTGTTCCATTTCTATTATTCAACCAGATTGGATAAATGAAGTAAGGGACGAATGGAATGATGATGAAGAAGTGTGGGAATGAATTCAAACGTTGTAGCAATATCCTAATACATCTGATACATTTAGCTAGAAAAATGATTCGTTATGGTACAAAGATCACTTCTACCTCTATGGGAATTCCTAACTCAAACAAAAGATTCTTCTGGAATTACACACCTATCCCTTAAGAGGGCATTCATGATTTTTAAGAACTTACCACAGGGTTAAGAAGGAATTTTTTTGGGATGGCCTTAAATCTGATATTCAAAAGTTTGTTGTGGAATGTTTGCTTTTCCAAAAAAATAAAGTCGAGACAATTAAGACACCAGGTCTATTGCAATGTTTATCCACTCCAAGTCAACGTTCAGAGGAGCTTTCAATGGATTTAATCATAGGCTTACCCAATTACAAAGGAAAGAGTGTCATCATTGTGGTAGTTGATATACTTACCAAGTATGCACACGTTTGTGCATTATCTCCTCCATTTAAAGTAAGTACAGTTTCTAGTGCATTTATCGAAACAATTCAAAAGAAACGTGGAAACCCAAAGATTATTGTAAGTGACAGAGATCCTATTTTCACTGGAAATTTTTGGACAAAACCATTTTCTTATCTCAGTACTCAATTAGCTCATAGCTCATCTTATCATCCTCAATCTGATGGGAAAACTGAGATAGTGAACAAATGTTTGGAAGGATATCTTAATTCTTTTGTATCTAATAAATAGACACAATGGGTCAAATGGTTGCCTTCAGTTGAATGGTGGTATAACACTTCCTTCCATACTGCAGCAAAAATTACCCCATTTATGGCACTTCTGGATATCATCCACCATCCATCACATCATATTTAAGAGAAAATTCCAAGGTTCAAGCATGGTAATATCACATCGATCATGAACAAAAAGTTCTCCAACTCTTAAAGGATAACTTGGCTTTGGTGCAAAATAGAATGAAACAATAGGAATATCAGCATCGTGGTGAAAGAAGTTTTGATGTAGGCAACTAGGTATTTCGAGGACTACAACCATACAAACAAATGTCCCTCAAACAAGCTAAGAAGGATAATAAATTATCACCAAAGTATTATGGTATGTACAAGGTGTTGCAAAAGACTAGTACTATGGCATACAAATTGGAAATTCCTACATCTTCCCAAATGCACCCAATTTTCCATGTTTCATGCTTAAATAAGGTTATAGGTGGCAAGCTCCAAGCTCAAACAATGTTACCAGAACTTGATGAGGAAGGAAAAATCATATTGTAACCTGAAGTAGTCACTAAAACAAGAACTTGACAACTACGAAGTTGATCAATTTCAAAGTATCTCATTAACTAGATGAACTTACCCACTGAAGATTCCACATGGGAGGATGAGAATTTGATACAGAAGCATCCACAACTACTCAAGTGTTGAGGAAAACAAATTTTCGAAGGAGAGGGGCATGTTAGGTCCCTGTAATATTACTGTATTCCCTTATTATAATTGTCATTGTATCCCTTTATTGTTATTGTTATGCCCATGTTGTCCCCATATTGTTATTATTGTGCCACATATAATCCAACTATTGTTATTATTGTGTCCTTACATTATTATTGTTATGTCGGCTCTGATTATATTGTGACCCCTTATACTCCTATATATAGAAAGGAGGTCTTGTCAGTTTTATCATCCAAGAATTGTCCATTTTTGTAATGTACATGAGGTTTCCCTCTCGAAGAGGTTGATTCTAAAGTCTTTTATCTATATTTTCTTCTATTTTGTGAGATAGTTGGATAACATCTAGAAACCAACTAGTGGAAGGAGAATCCCACTTTAGGTGAAGAGGTGGATGCTACCATTTATTGGTAGCTAGTGGGTTCAATGATGTATATTGTGAACACACAACCAATATGTGTTATGTAGTCAACTAGTTGAGCCAAGCTATGGTTAGACCAACCAGATTTTATTGGAAGACAACAAAGCATGTTTTATGGTACCTCAGAGACACTACCCAGTATGGATTATGGTTCATACAGATAGAGGAGTCAAGTTGTGTCGCTTCACAAATGAAGATTAGAAACGGGTTCCATCCTACCAAAAGAGTACATCAAGTGGAATTTTCAGCGTTGGTCCCACTAAAATTTCCTGGTATAATAAGAAGTAGAGGTTTTTAGCGATATAGATGAGAAAGATACTTGTGGGAGTATTTTGTAATGGGATGGATCCAACTGTGACCTATTGTGATAATCAAAGTTACATTAAGCTCTGCGAGACTCTGGTATCTCATGATCGATCCAATCATATAGATATCTGGTATCGTCATTTACCATACTATGTGTAGAGGAGGACAATGTTGTTAAAATACATTCTTAAAGAGCAACAAAATTTTGACATATTGACAAAGCCTTTCGCAAGAGGGAAGTTTGAATTCCATAGGTGCATGACAGGGGTGGTTGATAATCCCTTTCTTGTTAAGAGGGAGCGTTGAGAAGTGTAGCAAGAAAGTCTCAATTTGACTTTGCATTGGTCAAATTGAGAAAATTCAAGTTTCCATGTCAACATACAACTTGGAGGTAGTTAACTTAAGTGACATGGCTCTTGTCACTCTGTTAGCTCAGTAAATTCAAGCTAGAGGGATTGGAGTTCAGTTATGCATGTGTGATTGCTAATTTGTATAAATCCAGTTCAGTTATTTCTAGTTGTATTTAGTTAAACCAGTTCTAACTGTTCATAGAACTAGTTGGAGATCAGTTGTGTAGTGGAACAATAATTTAACTCAATGATCATCTAGCTAATTGATCAAGTAACCAAAAAATATCTAGTTCATGTAGAGAATTCAATTTCTCCAGCTGTGGTGAATATTCCAAGGCACTATATCATCATTTGCAGACTAGTATTGAGTGTACATGTGTTGCATGAAGTTAGAGGATCAACCAAGGGAATTGTGTAATCAATTGGAAGGAAATTCCTAAAAAATAGGGACCTGATTCCTTATGATTTGTGTAAGGAAATAGAAGCTCAAGTAGAGGTATAACTTGACTAAGTTGAGGTTAGAGCTTCTCATTCAGTAGGGAGAGAGGTTATTCACTTGCATGTTGAGCTCAGAGTGAGCTAGCAATTATAATACGCTCTTTATTCATTTGATTAATGCAAGAAATCTTAAGGGGTTTTTATGATTTGGTTTCCTCTAAATAAATTTTTTTACTTTTGTATGTGATTGATGCATGTTTTTGAATGCGGTTCTAAATTGTGAATTAATTTCTCCATAGTAATAGAGTTGACGTGTTTCTCTTGATTTAGATTCAATTTATTGACGAGTTTTAATTCTATCATCATATTTCTACAAATTATGTGGAGTTGTAACACACTAACTGAATGAGAAGTGAACACATATTCAAATGAGGAGGATATATCTTGTAAACCCAAGCATTTCATTTATTCCATCACCTAAATCCATATTGGTTTAAGGACACTGTTGTGTAGTCATTGGATGGATGATATGGATATGGACCTCCTTAATAAAGGATCATTCAATTGAGTTTCCCTTGTAGATTATGTTGACAGAGTTAACATGGAAGAGAAATTTGGGGAAGAAAATCCCAATGGGGATATGAGAGGAACTTGGTGGTTGAGCATCATGATTTTTTGTTCATCATCATCAAGATTTTATCAAGAGAGGATTCGAGCATGTGAGGATTGGAGAATTCCTATATGAACATTGATGTCTCGAGAGAGAGTGTCTAAGAAGAAGAGAGAGAAAGCAGAGTGATTCAGGTAGCTAGTGTGGCCACAACGAAGGTTCAAACTCTCTGAGAACGTGCTTTTTGTGCTTGACAGATAGAATCCCTGAGTTTACATAAGCATATGTTACACCTTGTCATTTGTAAGCCTGTGTATGTGTTTGTGTGTTTTGTTCTAGATATATTTTAGCAGAGTAGTGACATTAAAGTTCCTGTTGAGTTGAAAATCCTTTAAGGTATTCCCACTAAAAAAACACCTGAGCAGTGGCTTGCCTAGGGTTGACAAATAATTGGGAACTAGTTGGCTTGAGAAACAACTAGATAGGTTGAGGCACTCAGGTACTAGATGGAGCTGATAAACACCAAGTGTAGCCTTAGGGCTAAAAGCACTAGCATTAGCACCCCCTAATAAAATACCTAGAAGATTGTTCTCTTTACTAGTAAATTAGCTAATCTAGTTGATAAACATCCCATTATGCATATGTAATCCATCTTCTAAACTGAACTGAGATTGTCTATGCCTTGCTTGAAAGTTGGTAGTTGTAGTTTGATTGTTTCAGGTCCATGTCATGTTATAGTGGGGAGCTATAGATAGACATCAACTGAGAAATGGACCTTTGTCGCTCTGTGATTAGTTGATAAATCTTAATAAATTTACCTCGTTAGACTCCAAATATGGCTCATGGGTGGTTGACTACAAGGATATTTCAGTGTAATAAACCTACATTTGGGTGGAGAGTTGAAGTTCAACTCTTAGTTGTTAGTCATTTGAAGACAATAAGATAAGTTTCTTGTTTATGCGCTTGGTGCATTGAAAAAGATGAATATTGTTATTATTTGAGTTATACATATCCATAAAACATGTCATCACAAACAAACATGAATAACATATTTCTCTATTAATGGTACTAAATAATATATAAATATTATATATATATTAATAACATAATATATAAAGTATATATATATAAATATATATATATATATAAATATATAAGAGGTGCTTGGAGGCCTTCGTGATAGTTAATGCAATAATGAAGCACAAAGCTATTCATATAGTCCTATGTGATTGTGGGATGTTGTTGGCTAAGCTATTACTATATGTGAATTCCATTGGTTAGTCCACCATGGATATTTGTGATCTCGACATCTTCGGGATTGTGAATGTGTTTTTGGAGTAAGGACTAAGTATAATACATCATATGATATATAAGTCATATCTCATAAATAGGGAACCAATTGATGAGAAATTCAGGCCGAAGTTTGGTCAAGAGGGTTGGCTATTACACTACTAGGAAATCATGGAAAGAGACCAAGGCACACATTGATGCTGGGGCAATCCAACATAGCTTAATTTTGAGTTGACCAAATGGAAGTTGAATTTTATAGTCAATAAAGACTCAAGATGATTCACTAAGTTGCACCCTTTACATAGTTAGAAAGGTGTCAAATTTCCACGATGGGTGTACAATAGCCAGCATGGAGCCCATTACAAGTGAACTCAGATTATCCATGTGCCCAATTCATATGATTATTGACTGGTGATGTTGTGGATTATTTGTCACTTATGTGTATAATAGTGTCGGTGTAGGGTACGAGTACCTGAGTAACATGGGACATATCATTGTAATTTCCCTAAACCAAAGTTATGACCTAGTGCTGTATAATTATATGCATTAATCTTACTGATTGTTGGCATAGTTGAAGGTTTCAACTCGCTATCAGTATTGAGTTTTCACTGATCCAGATTAGGGTCTTAACCAGTTGGGTTATGTTGGCTTCTTGTGTCAAGTTGAAAAGTCATGGTGAGTGGATTGGTTGGGTCATCTCAATTCATCTGGTCTAGTCGTGTTAAGTCAACTATTTGTGGTAAGTCGATTATTTGTGGTTTGTTGGCTAGTCATGTTGAGTCAACTAGTTGGGTCATTTCAGCTGGTTCTATATTATTAATTGGTCAATTTTGGTCGACTATTTGGGTTAGGTTGTAAAGAACTCGATTAGTTGAGTATGATGGTGTATTCTGAAGCTAGTTCTGCAAGCTTTGGAGAAGTAGAAATTTTATAACCCCATTTCCAATTTGAGATCATAGAGGTTGGGTTAGCATAAAATAACACCTCCCATTCATCCTAGAAGAAACTAGGGGGTGGAGGCGATGTTATAGAGTGTAACCATAGCTAAATATTCAACATTATACCTTTGGGAATAAAAGGTAGATGTTATGTTACAAGGTCTAGTAATCAATTTTATTGATTGTTCTATGCTACTATAGTATTTGATTATAAATTTCATTCTATATGCAAGTATAAACCCTAATATGATCAATGGCTTCTAATAAGCATGCTAAGTTGAGTTTTGGTGCTTCAAATGTATATACACTAGAAATCTTATTTCAATTAAACAAAGGTGATCTTTTGGTTGGCTAATAGTTGAATATGTATGAAAAAACATACGAAGAAACCAAGAAACAAGATGTAAGTAGTAGAATGGTGAAGTATGTCACTAATAGATCTCAACGTGAAAATGGAGAGGAATTAGTGGAGAAGTGAGGAGAGGAAGGTTACCCTGATTGGAAAGATACTATTAGAAGTATAAGGGCTAATCTAAGAAGATATAAAGATGGAAACAAGAAGATTCACAAGGCCCAAGGGAAGCAATCAAACTTAAATGAAATTATGTTGCGAAGCATATTAGATCTGTAGAGATAGAAACAACATGAGCTAGGAGCTAGCTACAAGTTTTAGCAAACTTCGTCAGGACGTAGAAGACAAGAATTGAACACTGACAGAGTTGAAGGTACTAGGTCCAACAAGAGACACAATAGAGAATTGAAGAGACAATGAGGGGTGGAAGTCATCTGAGTACCCCAAAAAGGTGGACATGACATCCTCAACCACTGCCTAGTGCTGCAACAGAAAGGCACTATTAATGGAGAAGGAAAAAAAATCATTTCCTTCCAGAGGAATTCAAGAAGGAAAATCCTCCTACCATCAATGGAGAGGTGAAGCAAGCCATGGATGCAGAAACATGGCTTCTTGGAATAGATAATTATTTTAGGGTGCATAATTTCTCTAACAATATGAAGGAAATGGTATCATTTATTAATCTAAAAAATAAAATCGAAGAGGTATTATGAGAATAAGGAAAACAGATTTTATGAACGTAATCCAGGGCAACTATCAGCTGATGAGTATGTATCGAAACTTTTGGAGTTGTTGAGGTATGTGTAGGAATTCCCACTGTAGATCACCTGGTAATGCAATGTACTAAAGCAAAACACTTGATCTACTTCTACAACTAATTTAGTGGAAGCTTAATCGAACATGAACAACATCAACAAGAACACATATAACTGATATGGAGAACTCAAACACACATAACACAAACGATATAACCAAGGGAAAGCACCAGCCTAAAACCCCATCTCTATATTATCATACAAGTGGAAATATGTTTGGATTACACAAAGCCTTAGCTGGGAAGTTATCCAGCTCTCAGTACAATCCCTTTGCTGCTCATAGACAGTCAAAGGATTCTCACGAACCTTTTCCTCTGCCCTCCAAGCCTCCTATTTCTATGCACAGTTTTTTTCTAGGTCCTCCAGCTACAACCTGTGTGATTCTCACCTCACACACAACACTGACCTCTGAAATAATTGCACAAACCTGAAGGAGATAAATCCTCATCATGGATGAGCTTCCTTTATAGGAAAAATATTCATCCAACTGATAGTATGTTGTCCCTTCTCTAATCTCAACTGGGTATCTCTTTGAACTGACATGCATGAGTTATTTAAGCTATAATATTCAGTTATCTAAAAATACCAGTCGTTACATGCATGCAAGCATTAAAAAACTGAATCTCATTAATTTAACAACTTGTTAAATTAATCTAAATGGACTTACAACTCATAATTACAATTCATCGTTATCTCTTTAACTGATGGATAAATTCATCAATTAATAGATAAATTGTTCCATGTCCTCACATAGACTTCAAGTTTGTTTTTCCTTAACTAATTAACTGAAGATGAATTAATTAATTAATTTACAAACTGTTGTTAATGTCAAATTTGAATTTTACTTCCTATTTTTAGTTTAGGGACTGACTAAAATAAGAATGCATCCTGAACTGCTAAAAATATAACTTCTATTTTTAGTACTTCCATTTTTTATTCCCTGTTGCCCAATCCAGCACTCGTACCCAAACTACTATTTTTAGCAGTGTTGTTTTTAGCACTTCTATTTTTAGCAATTTTTTGTTTCCAATTTTCAATAGTATGTTCCCTACCTCAAGGATGAAAAAGAAAATATAAAAGATTCTTAGTGTATTTCCATAGGCATTTAGGGGCATATTTCAATTAGCCACGAACTCTAGAGGATGTTGTTAGGATGATTAAGTACTACTACAACCAATCCAAGTAAAAGTCCAAATACAAGACCAAATGGAAAGAAAAATGCAAGCCCAAATTCCAAGGAAACATGTAGGGAGATAGAAGACAACAACATGGAGGAAATAATATGAATTCCACCACTACCAACAAGGGTGAGTTTCAACAGAGATCTACTACTGTTCATAAATACCAATTTTCTAATTCTATAAGAGAAGTAATAGATGCATCTAGAAGGAAATATTTAGAGTGTTGGATATGTGGGGATGATCACTTATAAAGAAATTATCCTTAGTTACAGGGAAATCATCCAAGACTATACAATGTATAGGAAGTTGAGATATGAAATGACATGGATTAGAGCATACCACACATCTATGCAACATTGGATAATAGAAAGGTTAATCACCAATCCTTAGTGATTGAAATGGAATGTACGATCAATAACTAGTCTATTTATATTCTAATTAACATTGGCTCAAATTTCAGTTATGTAAGTGCATAAGTAGTAGATAAATGTGTGTTAAAGAGCACATCACATAAGAATTCATGGTTGGCTTAGCTAGCCATGAGAACCAAGAGGAGATTTGAACACGTGGTGAGTTCATGTCTGGCAGTGATGGACAAAATGCATGAAAACTTTGAATTAAACATATTACCATTAGGTTCATATGACTTATTAATTGGCATGGATTGGATGGCTTTGCATTGGACAAAGGTTGACTTCTTTATCAAGACGATCGAGTTCGTTAATGATAGTGGGGAAAGAATCATGCTATAAGGAAAAGAAATATTATCACTATCATACAAATCACTCTGCTATAGCTAAAGTAGTGCAATAGGAAGGGATGTAGACTATTTGTAATGTGAGTGATCAATGAACCATAGGATTAGGAGGATGGATTGGAACGATACCCAATAATTAAACATTTCAATGATGTGTTTCTAAAGATATTTTAGGATTACTGCGAAGGAGGGAATTGAGTTTTCAATTGAGATACTACTAAGATCAATTCGAATATCCAAATCCCCATATCAAAAGAGTACAACCAAAATTAGTGGATCTAAAACTATAGTTAAAATAAATTCTTGACAAAGGGTATCATACCTAACCTATCACCCTAGGGATCACATTTTTATTTATGTAAAGAGGAAGGATAACACTCTAAGGTTGTGTATAGATTGTAGATAATTGAAAGAAAAAAAAGAACATATAGTCTCTTCCAAAGATCAATGTTCTATTTGATCAGTTGAGGGGAGAAATGCTATTTTCAAATATTGATATGAGATATGGGTACCATCAAGAGATATAAAGGATGAAGACATTCATGAAAAATCATTCGAAACCAGGTATAGGGAGTATGATTTTATGGTTACACCATTTAGGCTTACTAACAACCATTAAACTTTCATGTCTCTAATGAATAATGTGCTCAACCCTTATCTAGGAAAATTTGTATTGGTTTCTGTTGATGAAATATTGGCGTATTCCAAGACCAAGGAGGAACGTAAGAGTATCAATTATACAAGTGTTGATAGAGGATAATCTCTATGAAAAACTCAGCAAGCGTGAATTCTCTGAGTCATAGGTTCAATATTTAGGACATATTGTTTCCAAGGAAGGAGTGGAAATATACCCACAAAATATTAAAGCCATCATGGAATGGCACGCTTGCTATAATGTGATAGAACTTATATATTTCATGGGTTTGGGTAGATACTATAAGATATTCATTTAGAACTTCTCCAAGATTGGACATCCAAACACAACATTGCAAATGAAAGGAGTAAAATTCCAATGGACACTAGAATCTCAAGCCCACTTTGAGCAATTGAACTATCTGCTCACAAATGCACCAATACTAAAGATGGTATGTTCATATAAAGATTTTTT
Organism: Pinus taeda; assembly: GCA_000404065.3. Classification (NCBI taxonomy): domain Eukaryota; kingdom Viridiplantae; phylum Streptophyta; class Pinopsida; order Pinales; family Pinaceae; genus Pinus; species Pinus taeda. The sequence continues at coordinate 339,172 of APFE031380334.1, forward strand.
GGTGTGCATGGATACCCATAGGGAAGGGCTCAATGGAGTTCTCATGGAAGAAAGAAAAATTGTGGTACAAGTCTAGAGAGTTGAACAATCATGAGTAGAATTATGTGACTTGTGATCTAGAATTGGCAACAATAGTCCATGTGCTAAATATGTGGAGACATTATATCCTTAGAAGAAAGATCACATTAATGAAAGATCATGGAGGGATAAAGTATATATTTGTTCATGATAATGTGAATTACAGGTAGGAAAGATGGTTGGCCTTGATTAGCAAACTTGATTTTGAAATCAAATACATCAATGGAAAGGAAAACAAGGTAGAAAATGCACTCAATAGAAGGCTACTAGTAGCCCATGTAACCACTATAATTTCTTGTGAAATCAACATGAAGGAAAATATTGAAAAGGCCAAGAAACAATACAAACATTATCAATGCATAAAGTAATTCTTACAACAAGATCCTAAATGGTTGCTAAGAAATAATTTCTCCTTTATGGATGATGGATTTCTAAAGTTCATATCAAAGTGGTATGTACATGTAGGGGTGACTTGAGGAAGCTGACCTTGGATGAGTATCATAAAATACAATATTGTAGTCATCTTGTCTATCAAAAGATTATAACAACCATGAAGAAGTCATACTATTGGCCAAGCATGAAGAAGGATGTGGTTGCATAAAATGTGAGATTTTTTGAATACTAGAAAGTAAAGGAAGAATGTCAACATCCAGTGGGATTGGTACAACTTTTCCCCATTCCATAATGGAAATTGGAGGTCATTTCCATGGATTTTATCATAGTTTTGTTGAAGACAACAGCATGATGCCATTATGGCAATGGTGGGCAAGTTGACAAACACAACTCACTTTGTGGCTCTAAAGTCTACCATGGACACAATAAGTGATATTTCCCAAGTCTTTTTATAAGAGATAGTTAGACTACATGGAGTACCTAAAAAAATTACCTTAGATAGGGATGCAAAGTTTACTCTAAATTTTGGAAAGAAAAATCTAATTTTTTGGATACATAATTCACTTAGCACATTCTACCATCCAAAAACAGATGGGTACACCAAGAGAATGAATTGACACCTGGAGGACATGCTCAGGATGTATGTCATGCACAAACCGAAGAAGTGGGAAGAGTTTCTTACATTGGTTGAGTTTTCTCATAACAATGGGTACTAAGAGTTTCTGATGATGAGTCCATTTGAGGAGCTTTATGGTAAAAGTGTAATACTTCTATCACTTGGAGCGATCTAATGAATAATTTTGATATTGTCCCTTATATGCTAAAAGAGATGGAACATGAATTGACAACCAGTAGGAAGAACTTAAAGATTGATCAAGACAGGAAAAAGAGTTATTCAGACCAACATATAGTGTACAAGGAGTTTAATTTGGGGGATTCTATGTATTTCTATATTATTGAAAGAAAATATCATTTAGGAATGGGTCTTGTGTCCAATTGGCACTATGGTTTTGTGGGCCATTCCAAATTCTAGAAGGACTAGGGCCAGTGGCCTATAGATTGGCATTGCCACCTATGCTAATCATGTTGTTGATTGGTCTGTGAGATAGGTGGAATCCATTGGATAATTCTAGCTAGAGCCATTGTTCATTTTAGATCGAAGGTATATCACGCTCTAGAATCAAGTAATAGAGTAGGTCAAGGTGCATTGAACACACTTTGGACCAACATAAGCCATATGGGAGATGAATATATTACTATTAAAAGACGAATATGTTATTCATGTATATCTATCATGATATGATTTATGGATGTTTTATAGCTCTCATGGTTGATCAGAATCTGGATTAGGGGCAAACATCAGCTCAAAACTCAAAGTCCTTAGAATCATGTGAAACATGAATGACCGTGTCCGCCTCATCCAAAAGATCCCAAAGCAACTCGTTTCATTCCAAATTGAGTTCGTATGAGGAAGTTAGAGCCTCCTGACCGTTTCACCAAACAACAAAACAAAATTACAAGTATTACCTAGTCAGAAATCCATACTAATGACGTGGCAAGTGACTGGGTAGGTAATGTGGGCAAGTTAATGGAGTCAATGTCAAATGAGGCTCCCCAAGTGTCACAATATGATTGGTTGCAGCTTAGTGATGTGGCAGGTGTGTTGGTGCAATTTTATTGGTTAATTTTGGACCAATGAGATAATGCCAAATCGCAAGCTTGGAGGCTGCCACATGGCACATCCAAATGGCCTAGTTAGACTGAGCACAGTTCAACAAAATCTTATGGATGCATTGGGGTTCGACTCCGGGACCTCCTCTCCACAAAATCTGCAACATACCACTAGACCATAAAATGTCACTTAACCATTATAACACACAATGCATATTTGAATTTTAATGCATTTAAGGTTGGCAATTAGGGGGAGGGCAGCCCACATGTCAGCCCTCCCCATGTCAACACGCCCATCGTTACAACAAACAGTTAACCCGACGGATTCATAAACCTTAACCCTGACGGTGACCGCATACATGTGAACACATAATCTAACGGTTATGGTGGAGGTTAGTTGACCCGGTGGACAACACTAACAGACCACGACTGTGATGGTTAATGCAGCGCATGGCCTTCGCGTAAACCGTCAGACGTTACGGAATAGTTAGCCACAAGCCATTACGGAATAGTTAGCCACAAAAACTACGCTTAGTGTGGTAATCTTCCAACTAATTTGAGATTATATTTAATTAATGTGAGATTAAATTTAATTTAACTCATGTATACAATGATGAAATTTTGGTGGACTCCACTATTTCGGGACTGCCTCGAAATTTAGTGGCCATAACTTGAGTTCTTCGAGATTTGGAGGAGGATTTCTAGGGAGAAATTGTTTGAGCCATAACTAGAGCATTTTTTGACCAAATGACGATCAAAAAAGGTATTCCTCGATGAATTCAACATTTTGAACACCATGGAATAGCTTTCATAGGCAATGGGGCACTTATATACATGATTTTTCCATGTTGAAGATTAGGGAAGCCTACGACCACCAAGAGAGAAGGTCAACCCCAAAAATGTTGTAGTCCATTTGAGGAGTTTAGAGAGTCATATTATGGGTTTTGGGATGCTCTAATTCCATTGAAGTAGGTTTGAGGATTTGTAGAGGATTGTAAACTATACTTTTTTCCATTTTGAGCAAATATAGAGGCCTAATCCATGGTAGCTGGACTAAGGAGATGTAGCCTAGGATGGGTGAACTCCTTTATCAAAACACTCCATTAAGTGTTTTTCTTGACGGTTTGTTATTAATTTGCTTCTTGTTGTTCATCATTTGTTTTTCATGACATTTTACTCATGATTCTCACATAAAACATGACATAAATTTACCTGTTTTGATTCACAAACACCGTAAGAGGACCCTGCACATGAAGCAATTGGTGAGAATTTTTTTCTAAATATGAGTTTGAATTAGCACAACAAAACTAACATTCAAATATAGATCAATTTGGTATCAGAGAAAAGGTTAATTTTCTTCATTTCTTGAGATTTGCTTAAGGAGAATTAACAGTGTGCAAGTTTATGTGATGGCAACTTCAACAAATGATGTCTCTAATCTCTATTCCTTAGCAAGATTCTTTGATGAAGAGATCTTGCAAGAGTTTTTCATCATGAGATATATGGTGTAATAGATGATTGAATATAGGAAGGATAACACTATACTTCAAGAGGGGTTGATGGACATGAAGCAAGAGACACGAGAGCTTCTTAAAAAGATGCATGAGATGGATATTTTACTCTATGATGCCAAGGAAACCCTAGCCAAGTATGTGCATGAACATGAGGTATGCAATTCACGTTTATCTTCAATTTCCTCTCAAAATTATTTTTTTGGTGCTTTTAAAGACACATTAGAGGAATATCTTCCAAATTGTTGATCAAAATGGGTTATGGAGGTAAAGGGTTAGGTAAACATGCACACGACATAGTTGATCCAATTGTTGTTGATGAAAGGCCTAGGTATTTGGGTCTTGGTTATGGACAACATGATGGAGAATGATCCAAACCCAAGGAGGCACATGAAAGTGTTCCAAGAGGGAAGTTCATTAAATGTTCATACCCTAAAGCTTTTGAAGTTTGTGTTCATGAGGAATGCAAAAGTTTTATACCCACTTTGCAAGAAGATGCTCATAAGCATGCAACTAGTGGAAAGGGAAAACAAGAGGATGATGAAATATCTAAGTTCGTTCAAACCATTGTTGGTATTCCAAAGAGAGCCACTACCTCATCAAATTTACATCCTCAATAAGGTGACGGAGGTGAAAGTGTAAGGTATAAATATTCCTCTAATCAAGTTTCTTTTGATTATGATAAACATGGTAAATCTTCACATAAGTAATGGAGAGAATTTACATGTTCCTATTGTGGTTTGAATAACCATAATGTTTCAAGACGTTGGAAGAAAATGGCCACAGATAGGAAACTTTTAAAGCAAAAACAACATAAAACTAGAGGTCCATTGGATAATGGAAACCATGTTGCAAAGAAGATGTGATTATTTTGCACTCATTGCCATAAGCAAGGTCATGTTTTAGACAACTGTTGGAATTTGTATCCAATAACTCATCCATGAAATTTGAAGAATGTGGAGAGAGACTTTGACAAGAACAGAAAAGGTAATTCCATAATTAATGTGGGTCAACATGATTCACAAGATGATGTGCAACTACAAGAATCGCCATTGAAATGGTTTGGTAAGAAGCGGTTTGATTTCTTATCCAAATAAGGCTTGGATTTCTTTTGTTTATAGATGCAATTTTTTTCCTTAAAAATGCATTTCTTTACCTTATGAATGCATTAATTTTCTATTAAAAGTATGCTACAACTTGTTTGATGCAAGATGTTGAAACTGGAGTTCTGTTTTACTCACTTAAATGCAACAAATAAGACAATTTGTTGTTACAAGTTTGTATGTGAATGCATTTACTTTGAATGCATTCTTGATGTTGCTTATTTTTGCGAAGAAAGTGTGTGAAAGTGGGGTATGTTACTCACTTCATTTTTCAAAAAATTTGTCAAGTCAGCTCTTATGTACCCATACATGTTTTTGGGCTTATTGTACTTGTGTTTGTACTTGAGGGAGAGTTGAAGAATTGTACACATACATGAGAGTTTCTGTGTGTGTGAATAGTGGAATTATTGCTATTTTCATTATGTTTGGATACATGCATGAGTGTCGACTTATGTTGATTGTTGTAACCTGTAGGCCATATCGACTTGGAAGAGTTGATTTTATCTCCAAAGATTAAAGGGAGATGTTGATAGATTATTGCATAAGATTTGAAATTCTTGTTGTTTATGAAAAGAATCATCAAGTTGTTGTACATGGTTATGTTTGACTTTCAAGTCAAGTCAGTTGCTTGAAGAAGTATGTTTTGTCGAATTATGTTAAGTCAATGATGTTTTGTAAACATTGTGTCAGTCAATGATTTTTACACCAAGATGCAAGAGTACATGGCATTGTTACATGATGTGAAAATTTTTCTTTGAAGGAGCAAACGAAGAGGTCTTCGAATTGCATTTCTTGAATAATGTGTTTTTCCATTAATGGTGTTTCTTATGAAAAGATGTTGCAGGATTTTGGAAGGTCCATTCTTGAGAAAGATTCTCATGCTTACCCTTCATTCCCAAATCACGACATGAGTAGCATGTTGAACTGGAGGATGATAAAGGCAAGAAGCAAAAGTGGACAAGATGCCAAAAATTTGCAGCCATTGTAGACCGTTGTATATGTCAATGGGAAGATTATCTATGGGAAGGCTATTAGATTGTATCAGTTTTCCAAGCACCAAGGGATCAATGTGGTACATCAAAGGTATTTTGCAGCTAGAAAGTGTCCAAAAAGTGTTAGAATCGGTCAGCAGCAAAAAGAGAACAGTGGATGAGGGACCTAGCCATTTGCAAGGCAAGGCATGTCAATGAACCCAAGTGGTTATCATGGAGATTTATTCAAGTAGAATCATTTGATAGAAATTGGGAAAGAGAAGAGTATTCAACTCTGATAATATAACCATATTTTGTGGGTCCAAAAGCTTGTTAGTGGAAATGAGTGATTGGAATCTCGATTAGAGGCAAAAATTAACTTAAATATAAAATTTCTCGGAATCATGCGAAACCTGAACAACCGCATCCATCTCATCAAAACGATCCCAACAAAACTTGTTTCGTTCAAAAAAAAATCATACGAAGAAGTTAGAGCCCACTAACTATTTCACCAAATAGCAAAAACAATTGTAGGTACTGCCAAGTCAGCAGTACGTACTACTGAAGTGGCAGGTGACTAGTTAGGTGACGTGGGAAATTCAATGGATTCAATGCTCAATGAGGGCTTACCAAATGTCGCTTGGTGATGTGGCAGGTTTGTTGGTGCAATTTTATTGGTTAATTTTTTGTCGATGAGAGAATGCCATGTGGCAAGACTAGAGGGCGCCATGTAGCACCTCCCAACGGCCTAGGCAGACTCAACACAGTTCAACAAATTTTTATGGGGGTGGTAGGGTTCAACCCAGTGACCTCCTCTCCAAAAAATCCATGCCATACCACTGCACCATAACATTTCACTTAACACTTATAATCCACAATGTGTATTTGAATTTTAATGTGTTTAAGGTTAGATGTTATGGCAGGGCTAGCCTCCCATGTGAACACACCCATCGTTATAACAAATGGTTAACCCGACGGCTCCATAAACCTGAACCCCAACGATTGCCACATACATGTGAATGCATACTCTGACAATTATGGTGGAGGTTAGTTGACCCGATCGATAGTGCTAATAGACCATGACTGTGATGATTAATGTAGCATGTGACCTCTGCCTAAACCGCCAATGGTTACGGAAGAGTCAGCCACAAAAAATGCACTTAGTGCACTAATTAGTATGAGATTAAATCAAATTTAACTCAAGTTTAGAATGACAAATTTTCAACAGACACCACTATTTTCGGGCTTGACTCCAAATTTAGTAGCCCTAACTCAATTTCTTCTAGATTTAGAGGAGGATTTCTAGGGAGAAAATGTTTGAGCCATAACTGGAGCATTTTTCAACCAAATGAGGATCACAAAAATGTGTTCCTATATGATTTCTACATTTTGAACACAATGGAATAGGTTTCAGAGGCAATGGGGCACTTTTGTCTATGATTTTTCCACGTTGAAGCTTAGGGAAGCTTAGGGCCACAAAGAGAGGAGGTCAAGCCCAAAATAGTTGTAGTCCATTTGAGGAGTGTGGAAAGTCATTTGAGGGGTTTTGGGATGATCTGAGTCCATTGAAGCATGTTTTGAGAGTTATAGAGCATTGTAAACTATACTTTTTTCCATTTTGAGTAAATACAAAGGCCCAAGCCATGGTAGCTAGACGAAGGAGATGTAGCCTAGGAGGGGTGAATGCCTTTAACAAAACACTCTGTTAGGTGTTTTTATTGATGATTTTCTATTCATTTTGTTGGTGTTGTTCAAAATTTGTTTTTCATTACATTTTACTCATGATTATCACATAAAAGTTGACATAAATTTACCTGTTCTCATTCACAAACACCATAAGAGAACCCTACATATGAAGCAATTGAAAAGCATTTGTTTTAAAATCTGAAGTTGAAATTACCACAACAAAACTAATCTTCAGATACAAATCAATAGTTAGGAGAGAATTGGATGCTTTTGTGATAGTTAATGTGTTCATGAAGCACAAAGCTATTCACAGAGTTGTGTGTGATTGGGGGATGCAGTTGACTAAGTTTCTATGATATGTGAATTCCATTAGCTAGTCTGCCATGGATATTTCAACTCTATAATGCATCATATGGTATATTAGGGATTGAGTATAATGCATCAGATGGTATATTAGCTTGATCTTATCAATAGGGATCTAGTCAATGATAAAGTGAGGTCCACATTCAGTTAAGAGGGTTTCCTACTACACTACTAATCGTTTATGGAAAGAGGCCAAGGCACAAGTCAATGGTGGAGAAAGCCAACATAGCTTTATTTTGAGTCAAGCAACAAGCACTCAAATTTTACAGTTGGTGAAGACTCAAGACTAGTTGAAAAGTTGCAACTTTTTCATGGTTCGAAAGGTGAAAAATTTCCATAGTAAGCAAATAGAAGTCAACATTAGCCCCATTGTGGGTAGACCTATATTGTTGAGGCACACAATTCATCTGAGGTTACTAATTGGCACTATTGTGGCTTGTTTGTCACTTATGTGTATAAAGTTATTGACGTAAGGAAGGGGTCCTTGAACAACGTGGGGCACATTCATTTTTTTCCCTAGACCCAAGTTATGAGGGCCTTATTCAATCATACTCGTTAATATTTTTTATTGTCTGTCTAGACAATAGTTTTGACTAGCTATCAGTGTTGAGTTTCTGTCAATCTAGACTAGGGTCTCCATTAGTCGGGTTAAATTAACCCCTTGTGTTAGGTCATATGGTTGTGGTGACTCAACTAGTTTGGTCATCTCGCTTGATCATGTCTATTCATGTTAAGTCTATTTCTTATGGTAAGTTTTCAACTAGTGGTAAGTTGATTGTTTGTGGTAAGTTGGCTAGTTATGTTAAGCCAACTAGTTGGGTTATTTCAGTTGGTTCTCTCATGCTAACTAATCAATTTTGGTCAACTAGTTAAGTTATGTCTTAAAGCACTTGACCAACTAAGTAAAATGGTGTATTCTAAAGCTAGTTCTACTTGTTTTGGAGAATTATAAATTTTACTACCCCATTTCCATAATGAGACAATGCAAGCTGGGTTGGGATAAAGTAACACCTCATATTCAGCCTAGAAGGAACTAAAGGGTGAGAGGGGATGTTACATCATACAACGTGCATAATAATGTAATGTAAAATAACCTTAAAAAGTTGGGCATTTCCTCCAAGAAAAAGGCATAGTGTGGCTCCAAGTTATAATGTCTAGCTTCCAAAGCCCTCCAGACCTTGTGTTTGTTTAAAAAATAAGTAAATCCAACATTTAAATCAACTCGAAGGTACACAAAATAACTTTCAAATGAACATTGTGCCTCCAAAATGATACGATCAAGCTTTCAAAAAAGTCATCTCTTCACTACAAGCACCACAAATGAAATTTAAAAGCATACCATTCTTGATATAATAAAAGTTGCAAAACTACTAGGGTTTTGACAATTCAAGAGAGGTCTTACGCAATCCTAAGAAAAAAATCTCAGTAATACAACATTCATAAATCACTAATGTGATGCAATGACTCACCTTTGTTTTTTCATGGGTTACAACCTTCATAAAGCACTAAAGTGATGTAAAGACTACACTTTTGTTTTTTTCATTGGCTACTGTAAGAGCCGATTCATCATGCTCAGCCCCTACAATCCCCATGTATTAGAATTTAGTAAGAGATTCCAACCCAAACTCTGTAATTCAACCATTGCGCCTCTTTTCTAGAGGAGCCATCATCTCCTCTCGTACGATGTTGGAGCCAATGCAATCATTCGTTGCTCACACAACCAAGCATAGAAGAATTGTGGTAGACTTGTGATTAAGCACTATGTTTCCAAATACATTCTTTATAATTACCATCTCACACTCTATGATGGAGTTGTATGTTATCCTCTTGACAACAGTAACCTCCTAGAAGAATATCTCAAGGTATCTAGAATATTCAAAACCAATGATGATGACCCTCTCCTTTTAAGGATCCTCATCAACGCATATGTGAAATCTCATTCCGCAAGATTTAACCCGATGATACACTGAGGGAAGGTATATCCTTTCTAAATTGCAATCATATGACTTAAAGCCTTTCCAAAATCTAGTAAATTAGTAGTCACACGATCACTTGCATATAAATACTGAAATGCTTGAATTACAAGATGGATAGCCACCACATCAATGGTTTCATGGTCATAATGCTTTTATTGATGGGTTAAAGTTTCACATATTTGTTTTTTTGATATGTATGAAATAGGCCTATAACAATGACGAACTATGATAGTTTTTCTTTGGGTGATTTCCAAAGAAACAGTCCAAAATCCTTTCTCACATAGCACAAGCCATGCCACCAGATTCAAGAGTTCCGAAGGTGCTTGTAATATTATGGGACTTAATGAAATTGTAGTGATGGAATGGTTAGGCTTGTACATTCCTAGAATCCTCTTTATTCATTGATTCGACATGCTATTACAAGAGAAAAACATAAATCCATAACATATTATAAATGGATTTCTTCCCATAGAGCACTCTCTAGGGCAGAAGTAGTTCATTTCCATGCAAATCCTAATTATGTTTATTATTCATCAAAAGTAGTAAGAAAATTGACACGTAGAAATAGACCAGCAATCCCATCCATCTCAAGCCCACTTTTCACCTCCCCTTGTCCTTGAAAGTTAGCCTAGAGAAAATGTTGATCCTGAGAAAACAGATGTCATTTAACCATCCAGCTCAGCCATAGAGTAACTCATGATAGAATGAGGTGTCACATTATTCTCCTACCTGGGTACCCATTCTCTCCTCTGGATTTCCTGTGAACCTCAAAATCTTGGCATCTCATCAAAAGAATATTTCTTTATGCCTAATAATTGTATAGAATAAGGAAGCATGAAACTCTGAGTGCTTATAAGTTGATGGCTCTATCGTTGCTATTGAGTACACGAATTTGGGTACCTGAAACCAAGTGATATTCATAGACAAAGGTAAAATTAAGATATTGCATGCCAACACCACAGATTTCTAAAAAAAGATTGTTGTAGACCTTGTTAAGCTCCAAGAAATATACTATGCATGTCACCATCCGTGGTAATTTCCTTTTGTGCCCAGTCGAAGATGTTATATATGGTTCGAGTTTTTGATGTTGAATTTAGAGCTGAAACGTTATCATAGTGATAGTATAATGTGATATATTCTCCACAAGGATGTAATTATCTTGTATTCTTCCCTAATCATTATTAGGCCTCGACAGACGCTAGTGACTAAAACTTTCCAGTGGGCCTCCATATAAAGCTGTAAGTGACAAGCCTATAAATACTTGGGGAATCCAATTCACTATCTTAGCTTCAAGGTTTCCATGGATATACCTTATCCATAGTACCATATTATTTTCATTTTCAAATGCAAGCATAAGCATTCATTACCACCGTGCTCAATATTCATCGGCATTTCTCATCTAAATATACTAGCCCGCATGGGCTAAGAGACTCATTTTCTAGAAAGAGTGTGCAGCTTAACAATGTTCATCTCATGTTTCCTCTAGATTGTAGCAGCATTTAAGACATTAAACTACACCTACTCAATATGTTTCTAATCCATGACTACTTTGTTTCTTGTCGAAGATGTAATTATGGAGTGCACGCCGTGTGCATATACCTATCAAAGTGTCCTGAGGGAGTAGCTGCATCATAATCGACTGCTGGTTGAATATCCTTCCCTTTTGTAGCAAGAGCATCAACAAATAATCTTCTAAGATTAGATATTCATCCACTTCTTTACTCTAGTGAAGCATTCCAAGTCATCCAAGGGTTTTGTGTGCTCTCTTTCCTCTTAATATAGAACATAAAACATGTGTACTAGTATTGTAGCATAAGGAGTACGCTTCAACAAAATTTACCATGATTCATGCTGCCAATTCTTATATGATCCAGACTATTTCCATTCAATAGACGCATGCAAAAGAGTTAAAATATTTTCATGCATCATTTTGTCATCCCAAGACCTTTGTATATGGTAATTCTCTATTTTAGCCAAGACTCACTCTGAAGGTTTCACTCCATAAGGCAAGTCAATGTTATCACATGGTGGGACACCCCTGATAAATGACGAATCTTACAAGTGTGTTGTCTCTTAGGCTACTTTCTATGCTACCTCTGGGATGGATGCATAGTTCTATGCTTCTGGAACTATGCATGCAAACGGAGAGCCGAATGAATAAGAGAGCTTGGGCGCTGGAATGTTAACTAAAGTTCTTCAAGTTGGACATGTGGAAAGGTGACTTATCTTTTAAATAGATAGAATCTTATCAATTTCTAGTTCTTGGAAGCATCGAGATGGGTTTATTGGTGTGGTTTCTCCTGTAACTGATACATTGCTACTACTAGATGTTTCATCCACCTGATGGTAGACATATAGGATGAAGGGTCACCCTCACCCGAGTCATTGATAGGAGCAACCATCGAGGCAGTTCGGGCAGTCATGTCTGGCTTATTATAATATCCAAAATTGTCTGACCAGGAAAATGGAAAAAACATGATGGCTAGTGAAAGGGAGAAGGGAAATATGAAGCTAAACATGCTTCAAAGACGAAAAAACACCCCTTGCAGGCAGTGAAGGAGGAGAGTCCATTAACCTTAGGAGTTGGGGTATACTGGGATAGTATTGAGAGACTGAGGAAAAAATCTTTGGTGGGAAGGTGGCACCATCTCCATATGACAGGGAAACAGATGAAGTAGTGGGCTAAGGAGAGTTGGTTACTAGTTATTAAATATATGCCAAAGATTAATATTCTCTTCAATGGATGGGTGGCATTTCACTTTCTGAATTCAGAGGATGTGGAGTGCATACTGAAAGTTCCATGGGTGAAGGGTAGGGGATTTTTAATTTTATAAACATCGAAGATGGGGTTCAATCCATTTGCGAAGAGACCATGTTGGAATTACATTTGGGCAAAGTTTCTAGGGCTCCCTTTGGAGCTCTGGAATGGGGAAGCTATAAAGGAAATCTCAAATAGGATTGGTAGCTATTACTACTGGTATGTAGGCTCTTTCGAGCAGCTAGACAACAATATGGCATGGGTGCTCATTGAGATGGATATGGGTGAGGGTTTGATGATAGAACTAGAGATATGATGGAGTAGCTTTTCCTTCACCCTATCCATTAATTACTAGGGCATGCCTTGTCACTTCTAACACTACCATGAGACTAGTCACCTAGTCGCTTCTTGCCCAGGGTTAATTAGTAAGAGTGGGAATATGAGGCGTTCAGGCTTCGCACAATACAGAAGGTCAGATTGAAATTATTGGGCATCAGAGGAACATGAACTAGAACGAGAAAAATCTCATCAATCAAAAGAGGCATAGGCCATCTAATTTAACCCCAGACCATGTAACTATGCCCTTTCGAATGCACCTATAAATAAATAGAATGATATTTATGGACATGGCCCATCTGTGGGTGATGGGATGTGGGACACTCGGTAAGGGGCGATGAACCCATCTAACATTTTGGGTTCAGGAGAAGTGGTGGGGGAGGTTCTCAATCCATGGGACAATCCTATGCATGTTATATCACCACTGAATGGGAGGGATGGTAGTTCTCATCAAACAACTCATATGGTTGGGAATTCCATGACAAATTCATTGTCACTAGATCAAGAGCTGGAAGCTCTCATCCTTTCAGATGATTTCTTGGTTCCCCTGACCATTAAGCTATATTTTTTCCACAACCAGGAGACTGTTGAAGGAGGGACTAGTTGACGAAATGTCACCCTCAGGAAAAAGAGCGCTACACACTACAAGAAAATTATATATTGCAATCACATTGCTTTATCTCCAACCTCAGACTTGGAATCGGGAGGGGTCCGTTTTGACATTGATCCTTAATTCTTTGTTGGGTGTATTATGATCACTGATGCACATGGTTCATAGGTCCTTAGAGAGGAATCGCCCGTCGTAGCAGTTCCCCCATGACCATCATATCCCTTAATATCCGAGGGGTGGGAGTGCCCCATAAAATAAGCTCTCTTAGGGGACTGGTTAGGACTCACAACCATCCATGATCCTTGTACAAGAAACCATGTCTGAGCGGGCCAAATCAGTGGAAGCCATGCTTGGAGTCTGTCCACATTGGGTTGCATGTGCAACTGATGCCAATGGATTTTCGGGGGTATTGGGAGTTGTGTGGAATCCCTACATATATGATTTGGTGGCATACAATTCATGTGCAGGTATTACCGTGTCCAAATATAAGAATGGCTCGACCAGGCGGATAAGGATCTCGAACATATATGCTCCATATACTGGATGCAAATTTTTTGGGGTGTTAGCACTCAAATCTACCTTAGGCTGAAATAAGGTAAAACTCAAGGCTACATCAAACCATGCTCAGCATCGTAGCTAGCCCTACGAGGACAGGAGAGGGCTCTCTCTGGGTCAATCTCGGCAAAGATAATCGATGAGGCTCGAGATGACTAAAACAAAAGCTAATTTTAGGCTAGATATGCAGTACAAAGGTTTGATTTGAGTTTTTAGGAGTTTTTGTGTTGAAACAATGAAAGGCAAATTTGGGCTTGGGGATGAGGCACAGTTTTTCCAGTGGTCTATTTGGGGCAAGGTAGGTGATCGTCTTGATGATTCCAAAGGGAATGAATGGGTAGATCAGACTGGTGAGGAGCTAAGGAGAGCAAGAAGCTTTCAATGATTCTCCTTAAACAGATGAAAACATGGAAAATCAAACAAACTTAAAGGCAGAGCATAACCATCGATGGATTCTACCTTAACACTTGATTTGCTCAATTGTAGAAGATGAAATAAGGAAAATGATACAAATAACAAATTACAATTACTGAAACAAGCACACCATCAAAACATAAAGCCACATGGATCCCAAACAGTGCTGCAAAACCCTGGTCTTTCCTTAGCAAAAAATGCATAGAAAATATGTACAATAGTATGCCAAAGCAATCCCAAGTGTCCAACCTCTCCAACCCTTGAAAATGATTGAGAAATTACATCATATAGACCATCCTAACCCCTTTCCTTGCCTCTAGGGGTCGAGCTCATCATTGTAGGAGCTGTTTGAACTAATTCTAAACAAGGAACTGAAATCTAGGTAGTCAAACAACTTACCCCTATATGCGAGGAAATGGATTCATTCATTTAATTTTCACCTTTTAGTGAATGAATCCTATAGAACAAGTAAAAATGTGCCAAAATTACATCATAGTTATTAAATTATATCATGAAAAGTTAAGAGTAGTATCAAGAAGCAAAACTGGTCAAAACTGGGCGAATTGCTGAGCTGAACAGTGAAAATTTGACCAAAAATCTCTATGCGCTGTGCGCCTGAGCTCTATGCATTATGCACCTTTCAACCTGATTTTGGGGCACTTCTCGGCATCCAAATTGAGCTCATGACAGCTCATTGGAAAGCCCTTGATGTTGACTATCCAACCCAAGTGGGATTTCCAACTTTGGAGCTCATTTGCGCCTCCAAAACTTCATTCTCCCGAAAGTACTTCCTGCTGGTGCAAAAGGTGGCAGAAAGGTGATTTTCATGGTGTTTTTAGCCCTTTTGATCATCCAGAACTTGATGAAATGCCTTGGCCATACCAGAGCATGCATAACTTACCATGAAAAATCCAAAACTATAAAGTTTTCCTCCAGCAAGTGTCCCAATCATAAGCGCGCGCGTCGACGCGCTACGTGTTGAGCTGAAAAACCTGTTTTGCAAGACAAAAATTTCTCTGAATTTGCTCAAATTCGGAACGAAGATCCTCCATCATGTATCATGCCCAGCCAACGAAGCCTCAGCCAAAATCCAGAGTGGATCAGGTGTTTCACGACGTTTTAATTTCCTCCTGGTGTACACAGTTCAATGGTGCAATCTCTGTCTTGGTTGTATGATGTGTCGGTGTCTACCTCCATGGTGTTGAAAGTCTATGCAAAGTGTATGTTTGGTTTGTTGAGAATGAAAAATGAGAACCTGGTGTCTTGTTTCAATGCCAAATGTGTGCCAAAGGGAAATGAGAGACTGTTGGGATAGGGTATAGTACATGGACTAGGGTTTAGGTTTGGGACTTTGTAAAATAGGAATTGGGGGTATGGCATCATATGATAGGATTATGAGGGGATTAATGAGGAAGTTTGATGAATTACTTTGGGAATGGGGGATAGTGGGAAGTGAGGAAAAGAGTAGATCTTGGTGACAACACTGTTTTCAAAACCCTAAGCAATGTTTCTTATTGGAAAGAGAAAGGTTTTTCAAAGTCTTGTTTCAATGGGCATGAGCCATGAACCCACCACATTCACCATCAAAAACTAAGCAAAATCAATGGAGGCGAGCCTACCTGGAAAACTGATGTGAAGATTGGGTGATTTAATGAGTTTTCAAACCAATTTTGGGATCCCCACTGTGTGCACCGTGCTCATCACCCAGTGCACTGTGTGCTCCCTATGCGCCGCGCGTGTGTAAATTTACACTGGCCAATGGATTCCAGTGCGCCACGCACACCCAATGCGTCGCGCACCTTTCTGTATGGGTCACGTGCACCCAATGCCTAGCGCACTACATATTTCATTTTGCAGGAGGCTTTTGGAGGCCTTCCCGGTGTCCAAATTAGGCACAGGATAGCTCGTTCAAAAGGCCATTGTGTTTGATTTCCAACCCAAGTGGAATTTCTTAATTTGGAGTTCATTTTCTTTGTAAAAAATAAAATCTCCGAAGACTGGTGAAAATGTGCCAAATGAGGCTGCCTCAAGGCAGAGTGCTGTTGCAGTCAACTTTTGAATGCCTTCCTCAACTCCAAATTTTCCTCATGTTAGTTCATTGGAAATATCATTTTGTCTAGTTATCCTTTAACTCATCAAGAAAGTTATTTGGCCAGCCAATCTAGGAGAAAACTTGATTTTCCCAAGGTCACTTCAGAGGTGCATCGATTCTCCCGAGGCGATTGTATTTTTGACATTTCTCTAAAATCATGACACCTGTGTAAAAAGTGAAGGAGTTTTTTCTTCCGTGGCCTGTTTTGGACAAGAACCTCTCTCATTGTTTCAAAATTCATCTTTTATGGCTCTGGAACATCTTTTGAGTGAAACTTATCCTGATGTGTGAAACAAGGGATTTTGTCGAAAATGAAACGAAATGAAGGGGATAAGGGGCTTCTAAATTCTTAGGGAAATTTTTGGAAGTAGGGAGGGATGTTAGAAAGTAATGGAAAGTGGAATCTCCGAGATCGAGTGAGGGGAAGGGGTCAAAAAGGGAAAAACACAGGCCTAGCCTAGAAAATTGCCAAGTTGTGGCAAGAAACTAGGGTTTGTGCAAAAATGAGGAATTTGGGGGATCTTAGTGATGGGAAGTGTTTAATAAGGTACATGAAGGATAGGGGAAGGTGTATAAACATCTGGATACAAGTTTTGCTAATGATTTTACCATTCAAGAGAAATTTCCTTCAAAACCCTAGGAGAGGGAAATGAACCTTGCCTAGGCGCAACTGAGGCATGAACAAGGTGTAAAATGAACCAATGGAACCTGACATAATGATAACAAACTTCTGAATGATGATAGACTCAGCTGAGTAGTGACATAGACTGACATTTGGGCAACTTTGAGAGGAGTGAAATCAAACCCTAGACCTAATGCCTAGTGACCAAATTTTGCTTGAAGACTCACTGAAATGACAAAATTTGACCTTGACACTCTGAGACCACTTTGTAAGAGGATATTTGATCATTGGAGGAAGGCTGGAAAGACTGACATTAACATTGGCTCCAATGGGGATGGTAGCTCATTGGAGGTGCCAAGAATGGCAGATCTTTGGGAGAGCAGACCAACACCTTATCCATTGGGCAATGGAGTCAAAAACTCAAATTGAAATGCATGACTGTAAACTGATGACTTGACGACACAAATTGACTCTCACTCAACTAAGAACTGACTCGATACTTAAGCACAACCGAAAAACTGGAAATGATGCTCAAAGTGGAGCTTATTCATCAAAACCTACTCTAACAGTTTTATTCATCACCTGATCAAATGAAATGAAACAACCAATGAAACCAAGTAAGTATTCCATCTGCTGTTTGAATTTTCCGCAAGTGCTCACTTATGAACAACAAGAGAGAATTACTGAAAGGAAACTCCCATGACAACTTGGAAACATATCCATTGAATGATATGGATCCTCTATCTGCCTCCAAAAACACTGCATAAGGATCTTGAAATTCAAGCACACTAGAACTTAGCTCATCTAATGGATTACTTCTCATTTCCTTATACCATGAATGCAAACTTTGATCTTAGCCTTGTGACGAGACCTCTGCTGAAAATGACAAAGTAACCGGCTGCCGGATCAAATTCATATCAACACATGTTTCAAGCTCACATATAGTTAATGGAGAAAGACTTTGACTGCAAACCTCATCCAAAACATCAGCTATTGGATCATGAAAAACTTGAAAATACTGCTGCAACGTATCCATTGAAAATGTATGACATCCTTCTAGCTGTTCATCTTTTTCTTGAGAGATTTTACGAAGATTCTACCTTATAAACTGAAATGCTTCGAAACAAAAGGGTATAGAATCTTCCTGCATCATCAAATCATGTATTTCATCTTCCACAGCTTCATCTGTAATCTTCCCTTCAATTTCTTTTGGTGGCTGCAAATCTGATGCTATAGGCTGCTCAAGAATTTTGTTATCTATCTCATCCTCAACATTAACACTGAGAGATTGTTGATTTGTTATAGGCTATTCATTTGAAGATCTACTATGCAATCTACCCTTCAAAAACTGAAATGATTCAAAACATAATGGTACGGAGTCACCTTGAATCATTAAATCATGTGTGTCCACTTCCAAGTCTTTAGCTGCAACTTGACAATCAATGGCTTTCGGAGGTTGCAAATCTGAATATGAGAAGTCTTGAACAAAATTTTCATTGCTCTCAAGATGATTCAAATCAAGACTTGTTGACATTTGATTTCTGATTGCATGGTATTTATCTCTGATGAACTGAAACGAATCAAAACAAAAAGGAAAAGATCCTTCACTTACTTCAAACTTTGATGCACTTTCCTCATCACTGTCATAGTTGATATGTGATGGCTGAACATTGTATTCAAGCTGCTGAAAATGAACTTCTTCCTCCCACAAACTAGCTGCTTGTTTGTCTGCAATAGCAGCTTCTGTTTGGAGAACATAATCATCATTATACTGATCAAACTGAGGCAAATCATCGGTATAAAACATATCATCAAGCATGCAGGTCATATCAACAGTTCTTTCTTCGCCAAGATGATCTACAAAACAATCATTATCAGATCTATGACAACTAGGATAACAAACAAAATGTTTTGGAGCAGCAACTTGTTCTTCTTCAATCAGCGAGCCATGAGATAGAACATAATCATCATTCCTTGCGTTGATCTTGTCCATCATCTTTTCCACTGCACTTACCAAAATGTCAAGTTTCTCCTCTAGAGATGTTGATTCGATCAGATCTATTTTTTTCATCTCTTCTTCTTTCAACCTTGCCCGTCGGATGAGCAGATGCGCCTCCACATTTACTGCACTGTTTTTCATCTCATGAAGCGTTGCAATATCCCTTTCTCTCAGCTGAAACTCCATCTCCGGATCAAAGGCACCCGAATAGTGCAAGAGAGAAGATCTAGGAGTAGGCCTTATCTCAATTGGGATCGAATAATAAACTTGGTTAAATCTGGCTGAAAACTGTTGTACTGTCTCCCCTGGCAGTCTTTTCAGCTGGTTGTACTCTTCTACAATCAAGAAAACATTCTGCCATATCATCCACCTATTGAGAAAAACTTTGACAAACTGCTGGAAATCTGAAATGCTTGCATCAGGCAGGGCTTTGAACCAACTCTTCACTTTGGCTTGCAAAGAAAGAGAAAAAAGCCTTATACTAACATCTTCGCTATCAACTTCAAAAAGGTCTAGAAAATTCTCAACATTCTGCACATGTTGCTCAGCGTTGACATCCTTACTTTCACCATCAAACCTCAGCAAGTATAGATCATAGTTTTTGGGGAAAGCATGGAGAACAGAAGGTAAAACAAGAGGTTTATACCGATCTAGAATTTTACAAGGTGTAGGGATATGTACAGCAGGTATAGAACCAGGCTTGGCCATTTGAGGTTCATCACAAAATTCGGAAAAAGGATCTTGATCAAGCTCAAAAGCATGCAAATCTTTGGAATTCACAATCTTCAAAGGGAAAGAATCAATGACAGGCCGAGGATCTTTTCTCAAGCATAGTATACTTTGCAAAGCCTTCTTTACATTCTTGGGAAAAGAGAAGAAATAATTTATGACAAAGAACAAACTGTCTTGGATGAAATTCCAACTTGAGTACCTCATCTGTCCATGTTGTCCTTTCATGTTTCTGCTGGTCGGGATCATCCTCCAGTGGACTCTTTGGATCTGATCTCGAAACTGATTTAGAGTCGCCAAGTGAATGATTGCAGCCTTTCAAGTGTCTGATCGTTGTTCACCATCAACAATCAGATCTGAACTTGATACATGTACTGGGGTAATGTGTCAATGAAGCACTATGTTCATAAGCTCACGAAGATAGACTGAAGCAGCGTTTATCTACTTGCGCTGATGTAAAACAAGAGCGTTTTCGAAGGCTACCTAGCGTAACTTCAGGCTCCGTCTAAGACTTATGAAATAACACGTCAATGAGCAAAATATTAGTTTGTTCTCCCCAGTATGGTCGCCACTATGTTAGCGCTTGAGATTTCACCTCAGGCTGAGAAAGGCAAACCTTCAAGGCAACATCAAACCATTTCACCTCGTAGCTAGCCCTACGGGGTATGAGAAGGCTCTCTCCGGTCAAACTCGGTGGATTTTTCAATAGGATGAGTTGACCAATTAGAAACACTGATATTAGGCTAGTAAACTGATAAGGAGGTTTGATTTAAAGTTTTTGGGGTTTTTGGTGGCAATTGGAGGGAGTGCAATTCAGGGTGCGGGGATTGAGCTCAGGTTTTGCAGGTGGGTCTTTGGGGCAAGGTAGGAGTTTGTGCTGATGCCTTTAGCTGAGATGAATGATCAAGGAAGAAAAAGAGAAGCTAAAGAGGGCAAACAATGACTTTGAATCCTCTCTAGACAGTGGAAAACATAAACATTAAACAAATTTGAAAGTTGAGCATGGCAAGCATGAATTCAAACTTTATCACTTCATTTGTTTAATAAGCTGCAGTAACGAAAGAGATGGAACACATAAACACACTTACAATTACAATAAGAGAACACACCATCAACACAAGAGTCCACAAGAATCCCAATGATGTCTGCAAAACCCTGGTCTTCCTTTTCCTCAAATTGCAGAGATACAAGTAAAATATACAATAGGAGCTTCTCCCTCAAGAGTCCAACCATGAAAATGAGTAAGAGAAGGCATAATATAGAAGATCTAACTCCTTTCCCCACCTCTAGGGGTCGAGCTCAGCTTCCTAGGAGCTGTTTTAACTAATTCCAAACTAAGCACTAGATAATAGGCAGTCAAAACAACTTGCCTCTAAAACTTAGGAAACCTATCCATGCATTAAATATTTACCATTTACATCAAGGAAACTTCTAGAAGTGTTCAAGGAGAGTAAAAGTATCTAAGTGCCATGAAAATTACACAAAAATCCATCATTTACATGCCTCAAAAGTCAACCAAAGTAAAAACAGTGTTTTGCTGGCCGAACTGGTCAAAACAGTGAAATTTCCCTGAGTGGTCGTGCCCCTCACTTTGACTGGTTGCGCGCATTGATAGCTCTGTTTGAGGGCCTTCCTGGTGTCCAAATCAGGTGCAAGATAGCTCATTGGAAAGGTATGTGAGTCTACTTTCCAACCCCACTAGAATTTCAGAATTTGGAGTTGATTTGACTCCTCAAAAGTCATTTCTCCCAAGGCATATTTCTGCAACTCAAAAAAGGGGCAGAAAGTCAAAATTTGCATGTATTTTGAGCTTTTGGGAGCCCAAATCTTCATAAAATATAAAACCCATCCATATGAAAGTGTATTTTTGCATGAAAATTCAAAAAATGTAGAGTTTTTTCTGAGCTGTCCCCATGTATGGTCGCGCGCAGGGTGAGACCACTCAAATAGCCAAAACCTGTAAAATGCACAAAAAATTCACAAATGACAACATTTTCTCCAAATTTCTTGAAATTTGGGCTGGGAGTCCCCAATCAAGTACCATGCTCAGTTAAAGAGGCTTTGGCCAAAATTTGGAGTGGATTGGGCGTTTTCTTTCGTTTTTGTGTTTTGGCCAACCGTGCTTGGAGCACCTTCGTTCTCACCGGTATTTTTGACATTTCTTTAAAAATATGACACCTGTGAAAAAAGTGGAAGAGGTTTTTCTTCTTTGGCATGTTATGGACAAAAACCTCTCTCAGTTTTCCAAAATTCATCTTTGACTGATCTGAAACATCATTTGAGTGAAACTTGCCCCGATGTGTGAAACAAGGAA
>APFE031380340.1:2588-24793 GCA_000404065.3 Pinus taeda
AGGGAGGAGAGAGGCACCAGAGGACGCAGAGAGGCAGGTGAGGGTGGCAAGGTCGATGGTAGATGGGGAGGAGGAAGAGGCGGATGAGGAGGGTGAGGAGGAGCAGGATGGGGGATGAGGAGGATGGGTTAGAGGGGGAACAAATGAATGTGTAAGAGGCGGAGGAGGAGGTGGAGCAAAATAGTTGTAATGGAAAAAGTCATCTCGTTCAAAAGCCTCCTTGGAAATTCATGTAGGGAGGGTATTTCTCCAAGAAAACCTACAATTTTAGTGTGGTGTACACATGCAAGTGTCAAGAATTAAATAGGTTAAGATATTCTATAACAAATTTTATAAACTAAACTTTAAAACAATAATGAGAAATGAGGCTTGCCTCAACAACGTTAAGATAATTCAATTTCACAGGAATTTGTTCCATACCTCTAATGTCATATCTTGATGAAATGACATTGACATTAGCATCCCATATCCATCACTGTCATTGAAACTTACAAATTGTGCTACCATATTCCAGCGAATTGATGCTACCATATTCCAGCGAATGATCAATTCAGTTTTCTCTTAAAACAATTTCCCACGACCTCGGAAACTAATAGGAATCATAGAATTTGCAATGATATGAAATCTACATGGAGTGATATGGCTTTTTACGGGGAAATTATGTTAAGAATTCCAACAAAAGAAGAAAAATTATCTCTTTTATCCACTCACAAATTCCAACACTTGAAGTTTTTTATCCAAAACCTAACACTGCAATTATATTACCTCCTTTCGATTTTCTCAAGTAAGAAAAAAATTAAGCAAGTGAATTCAAAGAAGCAAATGGTTTAATTTTTGTTTAAATAAATAATTACAAAAGAAAATTTCAAAAATAAACTATTGTTTTCATAGAAAAATGTAGGATGGTGACCCTCAAATTTAGAAGGTTAATTCCATTCTATGAGTTGTCCCAATCTTTTTCTTCATATATAGAATAAAAGTAGATTCCAAAATGAAATGTAGATAACATATGAACAACCAAAAATGTGCTTGTTCATTGTTTAGTATTACTAACATCATATTGTAAATTAAAATTTAGTGCTATAATTCAAAAAGGAAAGAGTAAACTTTTACAGATCAAAAAACAAATAACGTTCTCTTACAAAATATGACATTTTATAAAAAGACATAAATATCATAATTACATTTTAAAATATATTTTTATATATTTATTCAATCATATCTAAAAAAAATAAAATTTTATAGGTTTTATTTACTTTCTATAAAATTTAATTATAAAAATTTATTTTTATTGAAATTATTTATTGTAAAACAATTTTAATTACCGTGGGGAAGTTGTGGGATCATGTTGTGAAACCTAGATATAAGAGAATAAGATGTGTGGAATAAAGATGTAATATATTGAATTTTTTCATTTTGTAAGCCACATCAAAATTAGGGCCAATTAGCATCCTACAACTAAAATACATTAGTTCTATTTTTATGTATTTATTTGAAATGTAGAAATCACTAAGAAACATCCATGCTTGTATTTCTATTTCAAATTGGTAAAAGATTCTTCAATGCTTTAGTTTATCTTCTACACATTTGTGTCTATTATGCTATGTGGCTTACTTTCACTTACACACGAATTTTTACACTCTTTGTTCCTGCCTTATTTCTATATATAAGTGTATGATGACTAGAATTATAGCTTGAATAAGTTGGAAATGGAGGTGGTACATGTATTTAAAGACTTCTAATTAGGATTCAAAGGGTTCTTAATGACTACAACTTCAAAAAAGAGGAAACATTTGGGTACATAATAAGAGTAATTAAATAATTGTATTAAAGTTTGTTAGCTACAGTGTGGGGAGAAAGTAGTAATAACTCATTTATACAATTCAAACTTATGTGATCATCAAGGGTTGATCAAAAATGGAATTCATGCGTTAAAGATATTGTGTGGTTGGAATGCATGCGGTGACTAGGTAAATAAAATTCTAATGTAAATATTTGAACAATGTTTAAATTCAAAATTTGGATGTCATAGAAGGAACATCTAACTAGAAAATGACCACATGGAATTATATGAGAGAGTAATAACTCCAATAAATTGTATTTATAAGTGTAGATATTGCTAAAAAGAATGTAGCTCCAATAGGACATTGCTAGGAAAAAAACGTTGAAGAGCTTGGAGTGAGGATTAAATTTTCAAAAGAAATACTTGTGGATGTTTGAAGAAGATTGTTTATTGAGATCTCATGTGCTGGGATGATGAATATGATGAGTTATTGGAGGAAGGAGAGGAAATTTTAGAAGCAATGATGGGATATAGATAGAAATGCTAGTGCTTTCTGCACATCTATCTTCCTCTGCAAATCTCCAACTTGGAATAAAGATGAAGGATTTAACTTATGAAAGGTGGGATAAGAGGGAAGAAACATATCATTAAGGGGCACAAAAAAATAAAATATTTTAGGTAAGCCCTATTTATCCTAACAATAATAGGAGGAAAGAGATAAGAAAGGTGAAATTAGAAATAATTGTCCATCAATATGGGCGCATAAAAAAAGTAAATGGTGTATCGCACATGTTTAGTAGGGTATGAGTTATCATATTTAATGGCTGATGTAATCAAGTATAACACAAGAATAGCTCGAATTTCTCATTCAATAGGAATTTAGTCACCCTTGAGGTACAAGGGTCACGCATATGCATAGAGAAAATAGAGAGTAGTGAAAGATAGTATAATAGCTCTTAGTAAGACAAAGATTGTTTGAAAATCAAGAATCTTGATAAATTCCTGAAGGTAGAAAATATACATCTTGTTCATAAATGTGAGGAAACTAATTAAGATATTAAATTATTAGTTACTAGTAATAGAGAAATTTTTTGGGGCTAACATTTAGAGTGGATTAATTTTCCATGATTTTACAGAAGAATACGAATTATCAATTTTTATTTTTTTCTAAAAAATTTTTGCTCAAAATTTATACTATAAAATTGTAGTGCCTGCTCTAGTTGACTGATAGTGATATGACACTAACATTTATTTAGCCCTAAGGACCACACATTATTCTTTGAGGACCTCAGGTTGAGGTTCCCGGCACATGACTCTATTATTAGTGATTAAGATATTAATGGTTGTGATGTTTATGTATGCTTTCCATTGATATTATGATGAAGATAACATTAATGGTTATGTATGTTATCTATTGGTATTATGATGATTGTAACATTAATGGTTAGGCATGTTCTCTATTGATATCATGATGATTGGAGCATAAATGGTTAAGTTTGGTCTCTAATGAATTTATGATGATGATGGCAGTAAAGGATATGTATGCTCTTTATTAAAATGATGATGATGATAACTTTGATGGAAAAATATTTCTATTGATGTTACTATGTTGATAGCTAGATGGATATGTATGTTTCCATTGATGTTTTGATGGTGATAGCCATGATGGAGGTGTCCCCTACAATATCTACTTGCATTAGGTCTGGTTCACAATGAACAGTGATGCGAACAACTAGGTGATGTTAATGAGGCTATTATGACAATGAATAACACTAAGAAACCCTGTTACTGATGATTATTGAGCATGGCAGGAAACCACCAGAGGCACTTGCATATGACAAGTTGACGACAACTGGTTTGATGAAAAATTATGTTATTTTTTCTTTGAAATTGAAAGTCAATTTTGAAACCTGCTATATATGTTTATCTATATTCTAATGAGATATTAGTGGTTGCAGGCACAGATTAGTTGTTCGGCTGAATGACTCACATATGGGTGATAGGGATGTAAAAGTTGGATGGAACTACATGGGAGGGGTGGGACAGTGTCCCTAATCTCACCCAGTAGCACTCCCGCCATGACCTGGTTTGGAAGGGTTGAAACACCTTCGCCTTGAAGATCACAATGTCATGAGGGAAGGTCCCAAATTTGGGTCACTCATGAGGATTTACCTGGGGGCATGCATCAAGGCGGATTCCTTGATCCCCGACACCATTAGTCTCACTATAGCTAGCAACATAAGAGATGATAGTGGTCTTTATCATTGCACCTATACTTTCCCCTTGTAACCACTGAATGCTTAAAGGGCGAGTGGCATGCCACCCTTGGATCTTCAAGGGAATTTCTTGAAGGGCACGAACAACTTGTCACCCTTGGCATCACAAATAAACTATTAGGTGTGGCACCCTTGGAACTTCAAGGGAAGGTCATGAAGGAAATGGCCAAAACTTGGCACCTTGAGAATCAATAAAGATAAATAAATTAATAAATATAATCAAGATATGAAAACCATGTAAATTCACATCAAATGGTAAATGCTGAGTAGAACCGAGGCAATTAAATCAAGAATAAAACTTGGGGAATCATAGGAAGAAATAGAATATTTTACATTAAAAACTCTACCCTAACCTTAATCTTAAAATAGTTAAACCTAATTAAGAGAAGATGATGGTGAATTAAAATAGGATTAATAAATTAAATTTTAGAGAAATTTAGAGAACCTCCAAGTGGCAATAACCAAGAAAACAATATCCATATAAGAAATAACTTGAGTTAAATTAGGGAGCAGATAGGGGATCAAACCTTGACTTATCAATTGACTTTAGTAATGAACAGAAATTAAGGAGTAAAAACGGGGATCAAGAGGCAACTAGGACAAGAAATAGGAATCTTGTTGAGGTGAAGAAAATATTAGTTTTAAATTAAAATTTAAGTAAATAATTTTGGAGACCCTTAATGAGGGAGTGACACATGGGTGGGTGAATAATCAAACTATTAAATTATAAAAAATAATTAATTATTTAGGACATGCCAAGTATCACCAACGAGGACTCCTATAAAAGAAGACGCAAGCCATGGGAGGAGGGACTTTTGGGAACCCTATTGTTGGATGGATGAGACTATGTTAGAGTAGTGACTACGAACAATACTAAGTTTAGTAAGGTAGAGGACTTTACAGAGGGGACTCTTGAATCGAAGAGTGCTTTCCGCTACCAGCTATTAAATTCCTCCATTGTACAACCCCATTGTAGCTCAGCAGTTCGTGGGGAAGAAGAGTACACAAGGAGTAGGCTGGGAGGTCAACCGATGGGTCATTGCATTCAGATCAAGTACGTTGTCATTCACACTCAGAGGTTACCAACAACAAAGGAAGACAAGTAACGGAAAATCAAGTGGAATCTCGTCTTCTAGTGAAAGGTATGTGTTACAATATTCTTTTCTATGATTTCTTTATGGCTTTAGTTAAATATATGTAAATTTTATGATATGTTTAGTGAAATGAATTTTAGGGATGTGTTAGATAGTGCTTAATATATTTGACTTCCCAATGTTTTTCTATTCTGGTCGTATTTTACTTTGAGATATATATATTATATCTATATTTATATATATATATATTAATATATATATATATATATATATATATATATATATATATATATATATATATATATATATAGTATAGGATTGGTCTTTACAAAAATTATTTCAGCTTAAAATTCATTAGGAATATCAATACCTTTAAGAAAATATAATCAAACATGTTATATTATGCATACTAGGGAGTAGTAAGAACAGCCAGGTTTATAGAATTTAAAATAAATTTCCATCCTTAAAATTTCCCCTACTTGATAGAACCCTTACAGAAGAAAAAAAACATGCTTCTAGTTAAAAATGAGGAAAATATATAATTCAAATTTTGCATTTTGTGAGTCTTTATGACATAGTATTGATGACAATCTGCAATGCAAACAATGTGTACTTTTCATGATATTTTATCTTTGAAATGAAGAAAGAAATTTTAGTATGCATGGAATTAATTGTATTACAATTTACTAAAATAAACATTGGATGTCTCTTTTATTTTATTGTATTTTTCTATGCACGTTCAATTTTATTTCAATTTCATGGATTTATTTTATTACAGAGAGAACTAAGGAATTTCTCTTTGTACCTATATACTAAAAATATCACCACTTTTAGTAGAAGAGTTTCTATAGAAGGTGATATAAGTGTTACTTAACCTAGACTATGTGTCATGTTGAACATTTATCTCCCTATTAACAAAAAAAATGATTACCTTTCCCATTGAATTTTGAGTATATTTTATTAGTTTTCCATATATTTTAATGTATTTACTAAAACATATTTATTACGTTGTCAATAACTATCTAAAATTTTATTTTCATATTGTAATATCAATCTATTCTGAATCACATGGAAGGTGTCTTACATATTTCACATTCACTTAACGGGGATTTTTGGTGAATAAAGAGATTAGTGAAAATATGTATTATCATTTCATTATATTTTTGTTTCTTTCCTTTAAATTCCATTCATCAAGAAAAAAAGGAGAATGTATTCAAGTTTTGAATAATTTTAATAGAAATATATATCTCTGAAAGTTTTTGAAATTGAACACAACAACACCATAGAGTTCAATAAATGACCCCCACATTTAACTCAACATTCACTAGAAAAAATAACTGAATGTAATCAAATATATCAATTATTAAAAAAATTATATTACAAATATATATTTATAGTAATTAATATAAATATTAGTGATTAAAAAATATATGGGAATAGACAATTCACAAATATCAAACACATATAACTGAATTTTTTAAAACATAAGTATTCATTGTTAATTGCCAAAAACTTTCTGTTTCAACTTAACGTGGATGAGGATTTGTTTATTTTTATTTATATTTTTTTAATTAGCCTACCTAGGTTGATTTCCAAGGTAATATGCACAACAACGCTTTGTCTGAACTCTAATTAATGGTTGTAGTGTGTTCCAAAGTTTGTTAGTTTTTATTGAATTTTAATAAATTTAAAAATTTAGATTCCCACCAATTTCCTAGGAATTTGAGGTTGTTCCAATTTTAATATGCAATTTTTCTTTAGCAAAATGGTTGATTTTACACTAAGATGTGTAATTTTTTTTTATCCTCGAGTTAAAATTGGCAAATAGCCTTTTTAAAGATGGTTGATTAGGTAAATGTGTACCTTGGTAAGGCATTCTTCGTGTTGCAATAGTTTTTTTTGTTTTGTTTTTTTTGTTTTATTTATGAAGCCTTTGACTGTATCAACCATGTTAATATTTTTAACGTGATTGTACCAGGTTTATTACATTCATGAATAAGGATTCCTTAATTTTAATTTAATTATCAATAATTAATAGGTTTGACGCTAGGGATTCAATCCGAATATCCATTAAGTATTTTTAATATTACGCATGAATAAAGGATTGAGATTTATTGAAAATTTAGCTTTGACATATTTTCCTTTCCAATTTAATTGAAAAGTTTTTTGCGAAATTATATTAAAATATACTATATATAAAGTATTTTGACTATAAAATGATTTATGCCTTTTATTATGACTAGTGTAATGATATAATTAAATTCTTGGTAAAATCGTATAACAATAAATCCACGACAAGCATCACCTTTTATTTAAGTATGTGGCATGATTTGCATCTTCATATAGTCCTGATGATGAACCACATTTGTTGGTTAGAAATGTGTTAGAAGAATTTCTCCTATGTGATTTCTACCAAAAAGTCTCTTCTTAATATACTATGGATCACGAAAGCCCAAAATCAAGAATCAAAACATTAAGAAATTTCCCAAAATAAAAAATCATAAACGTTTACTAAGTTATAATTTTATTATTATTCTTATTCTTATTAATTGTAAGCCAACTTTTTATCTTTCTATTTCATTCAAAAATAAATATTGTACACACATGTTCAAAAATGAACTAGATGGACTCAACCTACCCATAGGAAAACCAATACTTTTTCCCATCTCGTGGAGTCATATCCTGACAAAAATTTAAAAGCATTGATCAATTCTAATAGCACTAAAAACACTAAAATATCATGCTAACCTCTAACACTAACTAGAAATTACCCATAGGCTGCTAATTGTGAATAAAAATTATCAACCATCAGATGATTCAATTGGGGATGGATAATTTACAATCGATCCCTACAAGTCCAATTGGATATTACATGGGATATGAGTTTTGCTTCTTTCCAGTCACCCTATCACATGATTCAAGAT
The DNA here is from genome assembly GCA_000404065.3 of Pinus taeda. NCBI lineage: Eukaryota > Viridiplantae > Streptophyta > Pinopsida > Pinales > Pinaceae > Pinus > Pinus taeda. The sequence goes on from APFE031380340.1 coordinate 10,666, forward strand.
AAAATTCACCTAACCTATGTCCTGATGGAGCAAGTCTAGCTCTTCGTATAAATCCAAGGGGTTTTCTAGTTTTGTTTCCATAACTTTGACCATCATTGTCTTCATTCTCTAGTATAAAAGAAAATTTTCAGTGTAGAAATTCCTTCTCGCTCTATTTTGTCTCGGGCCTATTATAATGTTTCCCCATTCACAAACTAGCTCTACCCTACTTGGCTCCAGTCTAAAATCAACATTTCCTCTTGTTCTTTTAGTCTCGCATAATTTTCGATAAAGGATGAGGCTCTTTATAATATTGTTGCCTCCACCTTTAGTCATGACCAACCTTCACAGACACTTCGTCTAGCAACTCGGCACTTTACGCCACCTCGAATTCCATTATTTAACCACCATTCTTTTCCTTAGACTCAACTTAGCATGGTGGAATATTATTGTCTTAGACCCATATGAGCCATACCTTTCTTTAACTTGCAACACCTACGATACTTAGGATTGTTTCTTGAGAACTAGTCATTAGGGTTCTTAGAATTGTCTTCTCCAAATGATATTCCTATACACACCATGTTAGGAGGACGTGAAATAAAAATCAAAATTAACATTAAACCATCTATAAGCTGAGATTGAGTTAAAAATACATTTTGTTCATGTCACTCCATGAACATTAAATTTTCTAGCATGCATGTCAAAAATGTGATAATTAATAAAGAAACTAAAGTTAAGTTTCCCAAAGTCATCCCTAAAACCACTGTCAGGATGGTGAGGAGGGGTTCCCTCCCCAAGAGTTCCTATCTGTTGGTTGGGTACCATAAACTGACCTTCCAACATGAAAGGTAACCATTTCTAAATATTCTAATCATAAGAAAAATGCAACAAAACCCCCTTCTTCCTATTGCAGGCAACTTGAGAATTACTCATAGAGCATGGGGAGGAACCATAACTCCAATTGAAGGTGTTTCTCTACACTAGTCAATGTAACAAAGACTAAATGTAATAAATAACCAAAAGACAAAAATAACAATATATATGAGCCAAATTTTACATACTCCACTAAGGCACATACTAGTGTTGATGCTATGAAATTAACCATTTATCGAACTTGCCATCATACATGCGACACAAAAGGATTGAAGGGAGAGTAAAAGGAAACCTAACATACTCACATGCATTCATTCCCTAGTGCCTAACCCTCATTATTTTTTAGTAGGATGGATGTTTTTCCTTCTCTAGTCCTAGTGATTTCCCAACATCTGTTATCTCAACAAGGGTTAAAACTTTTTCTAGGCTACCCTTGAAATAATGCTTGGTTACCAAAACTTTCCATATTTCACCTTCTGAGAGATCTCCCCTAGATGGTGAAGGGTGACTACGCCACCTGCGAACCTTTATCACCTTTGAAATTGTAACCATGGTGACATTAATCCCACGATCTGGCATGTCCTTTCTCACATCCCAATCAAGGGTATTATTATTATTATTATTATTATTATAAGAGTTATATGGCATATACCAATATTTTTAGCCATTTACATTAATCCCACTTTACTGTGTATATTATTAAATTTTAAATATCTCTTCTTGCAATACCATGTCCTAATACAATGGATTAAGAATACCACATCACCAACATCACATTTGTTGACATGAAATTTTCTTAAATTATTTACTTTGAGGTAAATTAATTGAAAGAGCATACCTAAATTGGACACAAACCTTATCATTGTTATTTCAATACTACTATGAATATTCAAACATATTCCATTGAGGTTGAATCTCTACCACCCACCTAATAATTAAGTTATAAGTGTGGAAGATCTACTCAGTATATTACCAAATATTTTGTATCATAGTGCATTAGTATTAATTGCCACAAATTTATTGTTTAAAAAACAAATATGTATGTAGGTTAGCATGGCCTTATTTCAAGGGAGACTAGAAAAAGAATCAATTAACCTATAAAATAAGGAGCTACAACTTTGTATTCATCATAATTATGAGCTACAACTTTCCATTCACCCCAATTTGCAAAAATGGGAATTTATGGTCACTATTTCACCCTCCTCATTTTGTTTAAAATGAGATTCTTTCTTTCATTGGATATTATATCAAGCTATTAGGATTAATTTGGATAAAACAACTCCCATTTAAAGATTCAATAGTCTTATAGTCATTTTCTTAGTTTTCATATGCTTATTCATAGTTACATATAATAAAAGTGGTGTTTTAGAAACTCTTATATTTGAATTTCGAATTCAAGACTCATCACAAAGTGGTACAGGTAAGTCCTTTCTTTTTTTTGTTTATTTGTTTTACAGTCCATTTGCTCAAGTATGTTCTCGTTTCCATCTTGCTTTTTTTGTTTCATTTTTGGGAACTTTATAATTTTGTTTTTTGGAATATCGCAATTTTTGTCTCACTGTTTCAAAATTTCAATGTCACTATTTTATATATTTAAATAATTTGTTATTATAATTTTTGTGTCTAATGATTGAAGTGGAGAAGGCTTTAAGCTTTTTATAAGCTTAAATTAGCCCCACATTTGGGAAAAAAGGACTTTTTGTAAGAGTTGGAATTAGGTTCTGGTTTTCCAAGGTTAAGGATAATTGAAAGGGATTAATTGATATGGAAATGTACTTACAAAAGTTAAATATATATAAGTCCTCAATATGGACATGTGCGGTACAAATTGAAGATAGTCTAGCCCAAATCTAAGAAATACCATCCTTGTGAAGTTATGTCATGATTGGAATTGTTTTTATACTTCAAAAGGAATTATACATAGACCTTTAAAGTGTCATTTGGAAATCATTGTCAACCTTTTATTATATGGAATTGTTATATTTTCCAAAACATATCATGATCAAGAAAACTAACCTCTATTAGTTCACCCCACACCTTTTTCTAAATGATATAATTCTCAAATGCACCAATTCCATATTGTTTTTAAACTTATTTTATGCCAAATAATGGCATCCTAGAGAGAAATAATATTTTTAGTATTTCAAAAAAATCATGTTATTAGAGTTTAGAAAGATTATGTTTAGTTACAAAATAGAAATCTAGGGGAGTGAAAAAGGACCATGTTTATCTTTGAAGTTATTGTTTAATTTTGTTTTTCTTCAATAGAATTCTAGATTTAATTCTATAGATTAAACCTTTTCGAAATGTGCATTGCTGTAGATAGCTTCAATTCAAGTATTTTTCATTAATTACATCTTTTCATACTTGGATATCACGTTATATTTTCTAATAGCATGACTCAAGCTTATGTGATCCTATGCCAAATTATCTTTGATCAAGTCATAAATAATAACTTAATCTGTTGGACTCTATTTGATGGGACCCAGCCCACTTGGCAGCACTTTACACTTTTATGTATGACGGGGATAGGTTATGTGGTGAAAAAATATCTCTGTTCGGGGGTCTTTGTGATGGTGGTAGCTGGTGTAGTTAATGCGGGAATTAATTGACAGTACTCTACCTCGAAACACGCCTTAACCCTAACCTTTCTTGCATTCTCTCGATTGTTCTTTGGTGATTTTTCTCTGAGGTCTTCGCTTCCGTCAAGGGTTTGTTGGTCTCTACAATAGAACTTTGTGTGCGTTATGCTGTGGGTTTGTTTGGCTATGGATGCTGTCTGAGAACTTGAATCCGCCTCTGGTTAACCTGTTTGTTCGTTTAATGGCAATGTTGTTTGATGGTGAAGGCTATTCGGCCTGGTTCCGTGGCTTGACTCCGGTAAGTGGCTCTGCTATTTCCCTGTTCCTTTTATGCATGGGTTTCAGGTTATATTACTCGCTTCTCGTTGTGGATATTATGCCTATTGTCTGTATTTAGGCTATGGTTCTAGCTCAGTTCCTTCATTGTTGTCAATGGCATTCACTGTATTTTTGCTATATGTCTTCTGGTTCTCTGATGTCTCTGGTTCGAATTCCGTTTGGGTGTTATTTGTCTGTGGTTATTCGCTTTCTCACAGTGCGACACTGTCTTGGTTGGAAGCACATGGCTTCTCAGGCACACGTCCATAGTGTAAAACAGGTAACGAAACTCGTCTATGCTTCAATATGACTTTTTATTTGGTCCTGAGTCTAACCCAACTCGCTCCTTTGCTCGATAGTTTCTCGGTTTCGTTCAGGTTATCATACTATGGCATCTGGCTGCGCTCTTCAGGTAAAACCCCTTTTGAAATTTTTGACTTTCTTCGGGTATTCTTATTTCCCCTGAGTATTCTTTACACCATACATTCTAATGCACTCGCATTTGTATTCTTCGAGGTCTTTGTTGGTGACCTGGGCGGCGTATCTTCCAACGCTTCGTTATTTGGTCGTTCTCTTCCTAGGTAGGCCTGAAAATTCAATCTCTGTCTGCAGTTTTGATTTCTACGGAAGACCCATCTCCTGGTCTAGTTTCTTAGTCGCTGTGTATGCTTTTCCGACTGTAATTGGATTTTGTCGCTTCTGTGTGAGATGTATAAATATTTTGGGACAACTGGTCATTTGTTTTGTTCAAACCCTAACTCGGGGTTTTTCTATTTTGCAAGGGTTTCCGACTTTCAGTCGTGCTCGGCTCTGTTTATGTTTTAATAGTCTCTGTCCTCCGTAACATTGTTCGGCTCTACCAATAGTACTGTAAATTTGGTTCTTTGATAATTGAAATGAAATTTTGAATGTAAAAGAGATTGTATAGTTTTTAGTTACCTCTGCGTATTTGGGTTCTGGGTTGTCGTTTGTCCTTTTGTGTATTCGAACGTTGGAAAAGTTTGTGAATGTTGCTATGTGAATTCTCTATCGTTGTTATCCGAATATCATGAACTGGAACTATTGCTCAACCGCGTGCGAGAATGAATTGATGACTGGTAGTTTGGTAACTATGAATTCACTGTGATTCCGTCTATTTTCTTAGTATTTGACTGTGAATAATGTTTGCACAGTAGCCATAACAAATTAATGAATAGTAATGATACAATAACTTGACAGAAAGTGAAAACGTAAATGAATTTTAAGCAAGCACTTGTACAGATGATCTAGGTGGACAATGGCTTCTCTGTTTTGAATGCTCGGTCTTTTTCTATTTCCTCTCCTTCTTAATTAACTCAACTCTCCTCTCCTGAACTGAACCCCGTTCTGTTACATTTGTTTTGACTTTATAGCCCTCTGTTTTTCAGTTGATGCTTACAGTTAATTTAACTGTTACAGAATATGGTTACAGAATTTCTACTTCTGTCAATAACTACATCCATTCGGTATTCCAAGACTTGTAGGAACAGTTGGTTGTTACTTCCCTAATTATATGGACTAATCTCTAATTAATCAATTGAAGCTACAGTAATCCTAACTGAAAAATAAAAAGAGGTATCTAATTTTACTGACTTTGTAAAATTAAATTAAACAAAAATTATTCCCATAAGAATTTGACAGTTCAATTGATCACTAGTTTTTGAACCTGGTTGGAGTTCTTTCTGCCCAATTACGGTGAGATGGATGCTCCTGCATCAGGCTCCTGGGGTGAAAATAGATCATGACTCCGATTCATGAGCTCCTCTACCGACATTCCTTTTCGTTCAATCTTCCTGGCGTCAAGCCATGAGCTGTCCTTAATCGGACGGTTCTTCCACTTGACCAGGTACTAAAAATAATTTTTCCGCCGAGTACGCCTAACTACCTGAGTTTCGAGGATGCCTTTGATCTCAGGAGGTTGGACATAAGGCATTTGTCTTTTCCAAGTTTCTCCGTCTTCCTGGGTGTTCCGTGTGGATTGTCCGGGTTCATCCTTCTTTTCCTCCAACAGATCGCCTGTATACAAAAACTAATCTGCCACATTGAAGATAGGTAATATGCCTACTCCAGGTGGTAGTTGTATTTCGTAGGCATTCGCTGAAAACTTTCGCAAGACCTTACAAGGTCCTATCTTCTTGTACTTCAGTTTATTGTACGTACCCTTAGGGAAACGTTCCTTACGCAGGTGTACCAGAACTTCGTCCCCTACCTCAAAATGAGCTTCTCTTCTTCTTAGATTTGCATGTTCCTTATACTTCGAGCTATTGTCCTGTAATTTTGCTTTCACCTATTCATGTAAATCCCTCATTGCATTAGCAAAATCTTCTCCATCTGCACTCCATTGTTCCTGTAAACCAAGATCCCAAAGTTCATACACTCCACGAGGGTGCATGCCATATAGGATTTGAAAGGGACTGAGACCCGTGCTACGATTTGGTGAATTGTTGTAAGAAGACTCTGCTTGCACTAGCACTCAGTCCCACATCCGAGAATTCTCCCCGACTAAGATGCGTAACATATTTCCCAAACTTTTGTTCACAACCTCTGTATGCCCGTCAGTTTGCGGGTAATAAGCAGAACTGTAGCTTAATTGGGTGTTCATTTTTTCCATAAGGTACGCCAAAAATGTCTAGTTAACTTCACGTCTCTATCTGATAGGATGGTTGTTGGCAACCCGTGTAATCTGACAATCTCATTAAAAAACAAGTGGGCCACGTGAGTGGCGTCACTGGTTTTCCGACAAGGTACAAAATGTGCCATTTTTTAGAAACGATCCACCACTACCATCACTGAATCATAACCTTTATGCGTTTTCGGCAGTCCCAAAACAAAATCTAAACTCACTAAATCCCATGGTCTGCCTGGAATAGGTAATGGCGTATATAATCCTGTGTTCTCGCTATGTCCCTTCGCCAATTGACACACCTTACACTTATTCACAAAACGTTGTACATCTCGTCGCATTCTTGGCCAAAAATAAAAATGACTAAGTTGCTCCAAGGTCTTATCTATACCGAAGTGTCCAGCCAAACCCCCACTGTGTTTTTCACGAATAATATTCTCCCTCATAGAACAGCTGGGGATACACAAATGTCCTCCCTTAAAAAGCAATTTCTCTTGTATTTTGTAATCCAACCAAGGACTATTATCCCTTATCAAAGCGTTTTGGCACGCCTCATAGGCTTCTCTAAAATCTGTGTCTGTTTTGTAAAGATCTCGTAAATGTTCAAAACTCAAAACCTGTACAGTGCTTTCCTGTAAAAGTAGAGCTTTTCTGCTTAATGTGTCGTCCACCTTATTTGCTTATCCACTGATATGTTTCAGCACAAAATTAAAACTTTGTAAGTACTCCACCCATTTGGCATGTTTATGATTAAGTTTGTCTTGCTGCATTACATATTGTAATGCAGAATTATCTGAAAATGGCACGAACTCGTTCCCTAACAAATAATGCCTCCAGTGTTTTAGAGCCTGTACCACTGCGTAAAATTACTTGTCATATGAGGAGTACTTCTGCCTACTCTCATTCAGTTTTTCGCTGAAAAATGCTACAGGTCTGTCCTCCTGACTGAGTACAGCCCCGATTGCTGTTCCACTAGCATCACAACGTACATGAAATAATTTTTGAAAATATGATAGCCTGAGAATCGGTCTTTCTTTTATCTTCTTTTTCAATAGTTGAAAACTTTTTTCTGCTGCTTCTGTCCATTGAAAAGGTTGGCTGGCCTTTTTGATGGTCTCCAACATAGGAGCACAAATTCCGCTGAAATTCTTAATAAACTTCCTATAGAAACTTGCTAATCCATGGAAACTACGTATCTCAAACAAATTCTTCGGTGACGGCCAATTTATTATTGTTGTTACCTTTTCCGGATCGATATTCAATTCGTTTTCTGCTATCACAAATCCCAGATAAATTAACTCTCTTTGCAGAAATGTACATTTCTTCATATTTATTAATAACTTGTTTAGCTGTAGTTTTTCCAACACTTTGCGCACATGCCAGAAGTGTTCTTCTTTCGTCTTGCTAAAAATAAGAATGTCGTCCAAATAAATAATTACAAATTTCCCAATATATTCCTTTAGCATCTCATTCATGAGTCTCATGAATGTGCTGGGTTCATTGCTCAACCCGAACGGCATGACCAGCCATTCATATAATCGTTCATTTGTTTTAAAGTTGTCTTCCTCTCGTCTCCCTCTCGTATCCGAATATGGTGATATCCACTTTTTAAGTCTATTTTAGAGAAGTAAGTTGCCCCACTCAAACAGTCCATCATATCATCCATACGCGGTAATGGAAATCTGTACCAGATAGTGATTTTATTGATGGCCTTGGAATCGGTGCACATCCGCCATTCTCCTCCCTTTTTGGGGGCGAGAACTGTTGGTACAGCACATGGGCTTAAACTCTCTTTGATTAATCCTTTGTCCAATAGTTCCTGCACCTGTTTTCTAATTTCTTCATTATCCTTGGGGCTCATTCGATAGGCTTCCTTATTTGGTAAGCTGGCTCCAGGTATGAAATCGATATGGTGACTAATACTCTGCTTGGGAGGTAACTTATCTGGCAAGTCATCCACTACTATATCTGTAAATTCTTCAAACATTTGTTGTATTTCTATAGGTAAATCTGTGATTTCTGTATGCAATAGGATTGTCCTTGTCTTCTTGACTACAACATAACTTATTTCACTATTCTCAACCTACTTTAAAAATTATTTTCCGTTCATTAGCAATGCCTTAGTTTCATTTACTTCAGCCGTTTCCTTCTCTTCTCTGATAGGCACAAGGGTATGCCTAACCCCATCTTTTTCGAACTTATAACAGTTCATAACTCCATTGTGTGTCACCTTTCTATCATATTGCCAAGGTCTGCCCAATAAGATGTGACATATATCCATCGGCATAATGTCGCAAATGATTTTATCCTTGTATCGTCCTATCTGAAATTCAACTTCACTCTGTTCGTCCACCAGTAACTGGTGCCCCTTTTGTAGCCATGAAACTCGATACGGATTGGGGTGTTTTAAATGCTTCATTCCCAACTTCTCCACCATTTCTGTGGACACCAAATTGTCTTTACTTCCACTGTCGATTATCATCTTACAGCACTTACCCTGCGATTTGCAAACTGTCCTGAACAGAGCTTTCCGCTACGTCTGTTCGACACTCTCATCAACTGGTTTCAGTAACACCTTATGCAGAACTAAAGCTTCTCCCATTTCTGGGGCATTCTCTGCCTCTTGAGGGGTTGCTGCTACTTCCTCCAATTGCGCCACATATGCGCCTCGCTGTCCAGTTGAATCTGTTTCTGGGCACTCAAACGAGCGGTGCCCCCACTTGTGGCATCTATAGCACTGGTAACCAGTTCCCCTTCCACGGCCATTTCATCTGCCGCGTTGGAACGATCTGCGACCTCTCGTTCCATCTCCTTTTTCTGGTTTTCCTGAAGTCCTTGAACTGCTAGCTTCCTCGCTGTTGCTGGCAGTTCATCCCCTACCATAGGACTGGCCTCTTCCTCTGGTAGACCCTCGTCCTCTCTGGGCATTCTGTCTTCGGTTAAGTTTCTCCTCTGCTTTAATTGCGCTCTGGTATGCCTCCTCAGTATTGTTTGGAGACAAAATGCTTATTTCATCCAAAATATCCATTCTCAGCCCATTTACATATCTGGCTGTCCTTTCTTCTGTATCCTCTGTGTATCCAGCTTGCAAATTCACTTGATAAAACTCCTTTGTATACTCTTTCACAGTTAGTCCCCTCTGTCTCAAATTCTGTACCTATCTATGTAACTCGATTTGATAATCCCTTGGCAGAAATCTACCCTTCAATTTAGCTACCATCCTTGTCCAAGTTTTAATCGGTGTTTTGTTCAACCTCTTTCTCTCATTCTGGACACTGTCCCACCACAGGGCTGCGTGTCCTTTCAGCTTTGTTGCTGCAAACTTGACCCTACGGTCTTCACTAACTTCCTCGCATTCAAAATACTTGTCCAGCTCGCTAATCCAATCTAACACACCATCAATAGACAAACTACCATCCTAAGTCGGGAGTTCTGGTTTTGGTTTGCTGTTTGACAATAAGACAGACTTCAGTAACTTCACTTCTAGTGATTCACCTTCAGGCCCTTCTGCTGCCACTTCCACTTCTTCTTCACTCACATCACCCATTTCTGGATCTCTTCTCCTGCCTGCCTCTACTGCTTCCAATCGAGCAGTAAGAACTCTGAGTTCTTCTCGTAATGCCTCATTTGCCATTCTACGAGCACCTCAGCCTCGTCCTCGTCTACCTATATCTATTTTTCCCAAATCTCTTCAACTAACACTGCTCTGATACCACTCTGATGGGGCCTAGCCCACTTGGCATCACTTTACACTTTTATGTATGACATGCATAGGTTAAGTGGCGAACAAATATCTCTGTTCGCGAGTCTTTGTGATGGTGGTAGCTGGTGTAGTTAATGCGGGAATTAATTGATAGTACTCTGCCTCGAAACATGCCTTAACCCTAACCTTTCTCGCATTCTCTCGATTGTTCTTTGGTGATTTTGCTCTGAGGTCTTCGTTGCCGTCGAGGGTTTGTTGGTCTCTGCAAAAGAACTCTGTGTGCGTTATGCTGTGGGTTTGTTTGGCTCTGGATGCTATCTAAGAACTTGAATCCGCCTCTAATTAAACTGTTTGTTCGTTTAATGGCAATGTTGTTTGATGGTGAAGGCTATTCGGCCTGGTTCCGTGGCTTGAATCCGGTAAGTGGCTCTACTATTTCCCTGTTCCTTGTATGCGTGGGTTTCAAGTTATATTACTCACTTCTCGTTGTGGCTATTATGCCTGTTTTCTATATTTATGCTATGGTTCTAGCTCAGTTCCTTCGTTGCTGTCAATGGCATTCACTATAATTTTTCTATATGTCTTCTGGTTCTCTGATGTCTCTGGTTCAAATTCCGTTTGGGTTTTATTTGTCTGTGGTTATTCGCTTTCTCACAGTGCGGCACTGTCTTGGTTGGAAGCATAGGGCTTCTCAGGCACGCGTCCATAGTGTAAAACAGGTAATGAAACCTGTCTATGCTTCAATATGACTTTTTATCTGGTTCTGGGTCTAACCCAACTCCCTCCTTTGCTCGACAGTTTCTCGGTCTCGTTCAGGTTGTCATACTATGGCGCCTGGCTGTGCTCTTTAGGTAAAACCCCTTTTGAAATTTTTGACTTTCTTCAGGTATTCTTATTTCCCCTGAGTATTCTTTACACCATACATTCTAATGCACTCGCATTTGTATTCTTGCAGGTCTTTTTTGGTGACCTGGGTGGCGTATCTTCCAACGCTTGGTTATTTGGTCGTTCTCTTCCTAGGTAGGCCTGAAACTTCAATCTCTGTCTGCAGTTTCGATTTCTATGGAAGACCCATCTCCTGGTCTAGTTTCTTAGTCACTGTGTATGCTTGTCTGACTGTAATTGGATTTTGTCACTTCTATGTGAGAGGTATAAATATTTTGGGACCACTGGTCGTTTGTTTTGTTCAAACCCTAACTCAAGGTTTTTCTATTTTGCAAAGGTTTCCGACTTTCAGTCGTGCTCGGCTCTGTTTATGTATTAATAGTCTCTGTCCTCCGTAACATTGTTCGGCTCTACCAATAGTACTGTAAATTTGGTTCTTTGATAATTGAAATGAAATTTTGAATGTAAAAGAGACTGTATAGTTTTTAGTTACCTCTGTGTATTCGGGTTCTGGGTTGTCGTTCATCCTTTTGTGTATTCGAACATTGGAAAAGTTTGTGAATGTTGCTATATGAATTCTCTGTCGTTGTTATCTAAATATCATCAACTGGAACTGTTGCTCAACCGCGTGCGAGAATGAATTGATGACTGGTAGTTTGGTAACTATGAATTCACTGTGATTCCATCTATTTGCTTAGTATTTGACTGTGAATAATGTTTGCACAGTAGACATAACAAATTAATGAATAGTAATGATACAGTAACTTGACAGATAGTGAAAACGTAAATGAATTTTAAGAAAACACTTGTACAGATGATCTTGATGGACAATGGCTTCTCTGTTTTGAATGCTCGGTCTTTTTCTATTTCCTCTCCTTCTTAATTAACTCAACTCTCCTCTCCTGAACTGAACCCCATTCTGTTACATTTGTTTTGACTTTATAACCCTCTGTTTTTCAGTTGATGCTTACAGTTAATTTAACTGTTACAGAATATGGTTACATAATTTCTACTTCTGTCAATAACTACATCCATTCGGTATTCCAAGACTTGTAGGAACAGTTGGTTGTTACTTCCCTAATTACATGGACTACTCTCTAATTAATCAATTGAAGCTACAGTAATCCTAACTGAAAAATAAAAAGAGGTATCTAATTTTACTGACTTTGTAAAATTAAATTAAACAAAAATTATTCCCATAAGAATTTAACAGTTCAATCAATCACTAGCTTTTGAACTTGGTTGGAGTTCTTTCTGCCCAATTACGGTGAGCTGGATGCTCCTGCATCACTATTTTACATTATTGATCAGTTACAAAATATTGGATATGGATATTTAATTTACCTCATTTAAAACATAAAAAGCCAATTTATGTTTCGAGTTACAATATCTCTCTCATTTGAATACTTTCCTTGATTGTTCAATTATAATTACTCTTAATGTCTATAATTTATTGTCATTATGGGTTTATTTTCGTTATTCTAGATCTCTGGTTACTTATGGTATGATGTCCCTCAATTCCAATCTTTAAAATAAGTCAATTTTCATGGAGAAACTTTCAGTGTTATTCACAAAATATGTTTCATTATGTATGTATAAAAGGTGTTCTTAAATATGTCACTTTTCAATTTATTTCGAATCATTGAGCATCTAAAGATAATTTTTCTTGATAATGTGATGATGTACAAGGACTCAAGAACCTCTAACTATTTGTTCTAAATATTGTTGACTTTATATCAAATTTCATAAGGATTTTAATTTTCATATATTGCAATATTTAATTAGTTCCTTTGCAATCTTGACATACTTAAACAATTCCTTAGTCATGTTTTAAATTCGATTAATATATATGGGTGTGCAAAAGTGTGAATCCAACATTTTCTGAATCTGCATTGATCTAGGTTGTTTGAATCCATTCAATCTTCATTTATTACACATTCTATTATTTGGATATCATACCATTAATTGTACTAGTGTGATTTAAACTTGTATGATCCTATAAAACCTCATCTTCAATCAAGTCATGAACTATAATTGAAACTCATACACTATATTTCTCATACTCATTCTATTTAACATTATCAATGAGTTGGAAATATTTGCACATAGATATTTGATATATCTATTTGAATACATATACAATAACTTTATGCTAGTAAAATTTTACATTTGTTTCATCTGCATCTGTCCTAAATCAAGGTAAATGGGCTACATAATAAGTGGCATGACCTATTTTATTTAACTATTCAACATGCCATGATACCCTTTCCATCTTATGTTTAACACAAGTCTAATTGCATGAAGCAACTTCTAGTGTCCTCTTGGCTAGTTTTGGCACTAGGTTTCACCATGTACTCAAAAGAGGTGTATATAAATCTATCACATTTTCCTCTTTCAATTGTTTCAACATCTAGTGAAAACATGATATTAAAAGGATTCACCTTTAAAACCTTATACTTGATAATTCTTGCTTCATAAAATTTTGGTTTGATGTTTTGAGGTTCATACATTACAATACTTTATTAGTTCCCTTGCAAAGTCTATACATTTACATAGTCTGATGATCATTTTTTAATTATATAAATGCACCTGGTAATCAAATGGAAAAAAATCACTCTCAATTCCTTTTATGATGTTTGATGTATGATTTGTATTTTTTTATTACATTATTTCTTTCTTTCTAATGCGGATAATTAATTCTACGCTTGTTACCTTCATGGTGACCTAAACACATTTTAATATCATGTTAGTTTTAATATGGTGAGCCATAATGATATACATCTCACTCCAATATTTTTTCCATGCATGTTTTGATACCAATTGATGTTATGACAAACATGGACCCTTCTAATAAAGCCAAAATAGAATCACAATAATTTATATATGTCGCGTTTGTGCCTAAATTATTATTTAAATCATAATTTCCAACCACTGTTGTGATGGTACATGCTTATATATTATAATAACTTATAACCTTTCACACCTTATTATTTTTTTAAATCTAATAATGCCCCAATAATTTTTTTTTTGGCATTGAATCTATTTTTACAACAAGGTATGATGTTATGAAACCAACTCAAGAAAAGATAGAAACGATAGATCAACGCCTTAGAATTCAGCCTCTTCGAGGGGGCAACCTCCTTTACA
>APFE031380342.1:0-10411 GCA_000404065.3 Pinus taeda
TATGAGGAGAACTTTGCTTTAGCTAGCAAAGGGGAGAAAGCCAATGGCAAGAAGGCCCAAGGCAAGACTGAGTCTAGTCAAAATGGAAGGCAAAAAATAGAAGGATCTTCGCAAGATAAGTGTTTTCATTGTCATGATTTTGGACATTATGCTACAAAATGTCCAAACAAGAAATCCAGCAAGCATATTGCAGCAACAATAGGCGAAGAAGCACTCTCTTCTCAGTTTGAATTGGAATTTTCTCTGATGACTTGCATGTCAAGCATAGTTCGAGGTAGTGTGTGGAACATTGATTCAGGGGCTTCATTCCATGTGACATGGAATAAAGATTTCTCCAGCAGTTTGGAGGAGAAAGATATGCAATTCCATATCGAGCTTGGAGATAATGGTAGATACATGACCAAAGGAGTTGATACAAAGAGCTTTAAGAGGAAGTCTCGTTCCCTTCTCCATCTCAGGAATGTGATATATGTTCTAGGATTGAAGAAAAAGCTTGTCTCCGTAGCATTCCTTGAAGACAAAGGGTGTGATGTAGTATTCAGCAAAGGGAAGGCCTACCTCAAGCATTTTGCTTCAAGTCAGGTTAAGCAGATTTGTGTCATGATCAAGAACCTCTACAAATTGTAGGTTGATGCATGTGCATCCCTGAGCAGCAAGGCAAAGTTTGTTTAGGGCCGAGATGTTGGAGAGTTCTGGCACAAGCGCATGGGACATCTACATCATGGAGCATTGAAGATACTTCAATAGATTGCCACAGGGCTACCATAGTGCACCCTTGATCAGCAAGATGTGTGCAAGTGATGCACTCTTGGCAAGTATGCCAAATTTTCCTTTCAGGGCCGAGATAGCAGAGTTGGAGTCACTTTGGAGAAAGTTCATTTAGATGTTTATGGCCCCTTCTCCATAGTTTGCTTGCCAAACGCAAGTATTATGTGATCTTCATTGATGATTTTTCTCATAAGAGTTGGATTTACTTCATGAAGAAGAAAGATGAGGTCTATTCCTAGTTTGTGGAATTCAAGGCCTTAGTGGAGAATGAGACAAAAAAGAAAATCAAGTCCCTGGAGAGTGATAATGAAGGAGAGTTTGTCTCCAATGCCTTCAGATATTTGTGTGCCAAGGAGGGCATCATAGAAAGTTGATTGCACCCCATAATCCTCAACCAAATGGGGTTGCAGGGAGGAAGAATAGGAGTATTGTTGGGGTTGCTAGAGCCATGTTGCATGACCAGGGGTTGCCCTTATCTTTGTGGGCAGAGGCTTCCAACACTATTGTGTACTTGCAGAATATGAGTCCTCACAAAGTTCTTGGGATGATTACACCTAAGGAGGCTTTCACTTGTAGGAAGCCTGAGGTATCCTACTTTCGCATTTTTGCTTCCATGGTGTATTGTCATGTGTCCAAAGATGGCAAGAAGATGTTGGAGCCCACTGCAGAGAGAGAGAGATCTTTGTGGGTTATACTGAGATAGCTCATGTTTACAGGGTGTACATTCCCTCTCTCAAAAAAATTGCTTTGAGAAGGGATGTGAGAATTGATGAGGAGAAAGCCATGACAAGTTCTCTAGAGCAAGAGCTAAGCATGTCACCAGAAGAGGAGCTTCTAGCTCCCAAGGAGGAGCCTCAGTCAGATTCACATATTCAATCCTTGCCTAAGGGCAAGAGGGAATTCCAGGAGGATGATGTGAAGCCACCACATGATGAGGAGCATAGAGCAGATTGAGTGGAGGATCCACTCACACAGTGACTTCGAGTGAAGGGATGATGAGGACCAAGTTGGATGACAGGTTGGTGCAAGAAGCTCAAGAGCAGGTTGGAACTCCTAGTTCCTTGCACAGACAGCGCAAACCACTAGATAAATACACAAGATACATGGCACTAATGGAGTTAATAGATTATGAGTCATCTTCTTTTGAAGAGGCAGCTTCCCAACAGGTTTGGTTAGATGCCATGGTGGAGGAGTAGAACTCCATCATGAAGAATGATGTTTGGGAGGTTGTCCTAGACCTAAGGGCAAATCAGTGGTTCGATTTAGGTGGTTGTATAAGGTGAAGCATGCAGCAAATGGTAGTATGGAGAAGTACAAGACTAGGTTTGTGGACAAGGGCTTCTCACAGATTGAGGGGATTGATTATGAGGAGACTTTTGCCCTAATGGAAAGGTGCTTGTCTATCAAGACCATACTTGCATTGGCAGCACAGTTGGGGTGGAGGATCCACAAGATGGATGTCAAGACAACTTTCCTCAATGAAGTGGTTTAGGAAGAGATCTACATTGAGCACCCAGAGGGGTCCCAACATGACTCAATCCTCTAATAGATCCCAGCTTAACGGAGTAGGGCATCGCCTTCCAAATAAGACTTAGACGAGAGCTGCCTAAATTCAAATGTGATAATTGTTGTTGTATACAAATTCCACTAAGGGAAGATATTTCTCCCATCAATTTTATTGGTCCATGACGTACATTCTCAATGTGTCATCTAATATTTGGTTTACTCTCTCTACTTTTCAATGCGTCTCTGGATGATATGCATTACTGAAGATGGTTATGTTACCATAGAATGTAGTAGGCATTGCCAAAATCTAGAAGCAAATTGTGAATCTCTATATAATATAATTATCCATGGTACTCCATGAAGGAAAATTATTTCTTTTAGGAAAACCTGAGCAATGGTTGTTGCCTCAAAGGTGCTTTTAACTGGAATGAAGTGAGCACTCATAGTTAATTTATCCACAATGACCATGATGCAATCATGTCTCTGGGAGGTCATAAGTAAACCTCCCACAAAATCCATTTAAACAACTTCGCCCTTACTCTCCGGTATATCATGTGGTTGTAGAAGGCTTGCAAGGTGATGATGTTCAGCCTTAACATATTGACATTCCAAACATCGAGCCACGAACTCTTATATCCTTTTTCATTCTTGTCCAAAAAATAGACTTTTCAAGTCTGCATACATTTTCTTTTCGCCTGGATGAGAAGCACAAGGGGATTGGTGGGTTTCCTTCATTATAAAAAACCTAAGTTCATCATCATTTGACAAATACATCTTACCTCTATGTCATGACAATCCATCATTCTCTAAGGTGCATCCTTCCGCTTGGATGTCACTAGTACTCCTAGTAAGGTAAATTTTATTCGTTGGTATTGTTGGTCTCCTATAAACTGGTTTAAAATCTGATCTCTTAGGTCTAGTTTCAATGATAATATTGAATAAACTTAGAGTCTTCCACTTAAAGCATTTGCAACCTTATTTTCCTTTCCATTGATGAAAGATACCTTGAAATCATATTCACTAACTCACTCCAATGTAGTTTTTGAGCATTAAGATCCTTTTGGGTGAAGACATGTTCAAGGCTTTTATGATCTGTTTTTAATTCAAACTGGTGTCCCACTAGATAATGTCTCCATAGTTTCAGGGCCATTACAACTACAGCTAATTCCAGATCATGAATGGCGTAATTGATTTCAGGGATCTTGAGTTTGCACAAAGCATAAGCAATAGCCCCTCCTCCTTGCATTAGCACTGCACCTAACCCTTCCCCTAATGCATACACAAGTCCTTGTCCATGTCAGGCACTTTTAAGATTGGAGCAGATGTCAATCAGCGTTTAGCTCTTTAAATGCTCCCTCGCACTCACCTGTCCATTCAAACTTAACACCTTTCCTTTGGAGGGTTGTGATTAGATTGGAAATCTGTAAGAATCCTTCCACAAATCTTCCATAATATCCCTGCCAACCCCATAAAGTTGTGTACTTTTTTAATATTCTTAAAAGTAGGCCAATAAATTATAGTTTCAATCTTGCTACAATCCACTACAATGCCTTTCCCACTGATGGTATGGCCTAGATATTAAATCTCTATCTTAAATAAAAAGAACATTTAGTAAGTTCTTCATACAGTGTATGTTCTCTAAGGCATTGAAGTACCAATCCCAAGTGCTCTTGATCCTCTTATTCATTGTGGGAGCAAATGAGGATGGCATCTAGGAAAACTTGGACAACACGGTCCAAATATTTGCAGAAAACATTGTTCATCGAGTCCATTAATGTTGTTGGAGCATCGGTCAACCCAAATAGTACTATAATAAACTCATAGTGTCCATATCTTGTTCTAAATGTCATCTTTGGTATGTTCCCCTCTTTAATTCTTAGTCGGTAGTATCTAACTATAAGTCTATCTTGGAAAATAGTGAAGCTCCTTGTAGTTGGTCATCAGTGCAAGGCATGGGATACATGTTTCTAATGGTGGCTTTGTTTAGATCGTGATAATCAATACATAACCAAAGGGTTCCATCCTTTTTCTTCACAAAGATCATCGGTGCACCCCAGGGTGATACACTAGGATGAATCAATCCTTGATCAAGAAGTTCCTCAAGTTACATATTCAACTCATTAAGTTCTAGGGCAGTGATTCGATAAGGTTTTTTTGATATGGGTTATGTTCTAGGTTTCAGGAAATGGAGAAATCAATTTCTTGGACAAGAGGAAAGCCCAGTAGCTCTAGAGGAAATACATCTGCAAATTCCGAAAGTATCGGGTGCAACTTATCAGAGGATTTTCCTTTGACATCAACCATCTATACTGCATAAATTTTGCACCCTTTCCTTATAGACTTATTAACCTTCTTGGTTAAAATAAGGCGTAAGGTAACATCATGTCTAATTCCCTTGATTACTGTGGATTCTCCCTGGTCATTTTGGAAGAGAACCATCTTTACATAACAATCCACTAAAGCTCGATGAGGTTCAAGCCAATCCATTCCTACAATTAAGCCATAAGTTCCCAAATTGGTGCTATGCAGGTTCATCTTGGTGTCACAGCCCCCATTGTTAACAACGCAATCCTTTACCAGTGAGCTTATAGATTGATGAGAGCCAGATGCCATTTCTACCATCCTAAAGTCACTTTGATCATGAGTTGTCAATCCCCATCTAACCAGAGCCGAAGGGGAAATAAAACTATTAGTGGCACCTAAATCAAATAACATTAAGAGAGGAATGTTCTTTATCATACTTGTAGGCTCCAAAACTATGGCTTCGTGCTCCGCCTGGCAATGGTTTATGGTTTGTGGTTTTTCTCCTTTTGCTTTGCGTCCTTATTGTCTAAGCCCAACTTAAAACTTCAAACGATCACTTCTATGATTTGAACCTCTGCAATTCCAACATTCCAAATGACCTCAATTATGGATTTGTCCCTATCATTGGTCACCAACCCCTCTGCCTCTACCATTAGTTCCTTTCAAGTAGGGTTGACCCCTACGTCCTTTTGAAGGCAACCCAAAAGTTGCACTAGCAATCCTAGCAACATTGTTTTGTTTTCCCTAAAATCCATATCAGTGTCCCCCTACCTTTCTAATGTTGAAATACGTAACTAGGTTGGATCTTCATAAAGACATATATAATCATAATTTTATGTATTTAATGAAAAGAGAAAAATAAGTTTATTACTGTTATTCTTGAGGCATGGGTTTCATGCTCAAGGGAAATTTATTTTTAGGTCAAGCTCCCATTGAGTGCTTCTAGGGCTTGTCATTGAGTCTACAAGTCAAATGAGTCATTGTCATATATGAAGACCCTTTTAGGCATGCTACACATTGTAAAGAAATTTTATTTGAGTCAAAATAGAGTCAAATGACCCTCTAACACCTCGTCCTAACAAGCAAGTTGGCCTTCAAAGAAGCAAGTCGGCCTATCTAGAAGGTCATGTCGACCTATCACGGCTCTCATAAAGGCCTATATATAGGATCTTTCAGCCTCATTCACAAGGATCTTGATCAAGCATCAAGAAGCAAGAATGAAGTGTGAAAAAGTAAGGACAAGAAGCCTATTGGATAGCGAAGAGAAGAAGAAAGAAGATTGAATTGTTTCAGGGCCTCCTACACTTCACATGTGTGAACAAATTAGGGCTACAATTTGTTTCAGGGACGCTGAGTTGCAATACCATCAAAGAGTTAAGTTTTGATGCCTATTAGGACAGTTTTGAGGACCAAACTCACTAGGAAGAAGAAGGAGGCCAAGCGAAGGGAAAAGTGGGCAGATATCTCCTCACACATGTGGTCTAGGGTTTCTGTAGTAGGGGCCGAAAATTGCAGAAGTTGCAGGTAGGCCGAAATTGCAGAAAGAGAAGTCAAAGTTGCAGCTAGGGGTCAAATTGCAGCGGTTGCTAAGGTTGAAGTTGCTGCAAAGAGAATCTCATCAAAAAGAGGCATTGACTTGGTTTTGGAGGGGTTTTTGGTCAAGGCTCTAGGTCTTAGAATTCGTCAATTGAAGTTCTATAAGAAGAGAAGAATTCTTGTGGGTTTTCCTCTCAAGTGGAAAGTTTTTGGCCTTGGCTGATCACCTATATCTTGTGTCCTCTTGTCTCATTGTTATCTACTATTTGATAGTTGTTTGATGATAAAAACATTAACTATAGTCAAGACAAAGAAGAAGATAATCGACTTAAGTAAAAATACATCAAAATCAGTTATCAAAGTAAGACAAATCACCTAATATTGTTGCCGCTAGATTTCTCAACATCTAACGCACCCTTTGGAGTTCCTTCAATGTACTTTCATAAGCCTTCATTTGACCTTTCATATTTATCATCCTCTGGACCTATCTAGCCAAACTAGTGGGTTTCCACATGGCGACTTCCACTCGAACCTACGAATCAAACCCATGTAGGAATCTTTTAGCTTGACATTTATCATCTGCAACATCGTCCACATGCTGGACCAATACATAGAATTCAGCTCCATACTCTTTGATTGATCTACCATTCTTTCATGTTGCATGGAAAACTCCTATTTGTTGGTGTTTGTATTCCTCTGACAAGTATCTGATTCTAAGGCTTCCTTAAACATCTCCCAAGAAACTTGCAATGGGTTGACTTGCATCTCACTCTCTTTGTTTACCCACCATAATAAAGCTTCACCTTTTAGTAGACACATTGTTATTTGGGCCTTTTCCAATGAAGAAAATGCCTTAAAACTAAGCGCTCACTTCAAACAAGTCACCCAAGCTTTTGCTACCGTACCCCCATCTCGACCTATGAACTCTTGGTCATTTGGATTTTCGCAAAATTTTAGCAAGAAATGTGGACAAAATTGTTGTTTGGACCCTCTAATATCGATTTCGCATTCTGGGTAAATCCTCTGATAAGATAAATTGGGAACAAGAGAGTCATATTGATTGCATTTCAAAAAATATCAGTGCAGCAATCCAATAGCATATGGTATATTTGGGCATCCACAAGGATTTCCCCACAGAAGTCCATCGAGTGGAGAATATGGAGAGCTTCATCAAGCAAGCCTTCTCTGCACAGAATCTTAAGGTTGTTGAAAATTGGCAGCTAAGGAATGAATTTCCTTGCATAAAATCTCATTTCTAACTATTCTAGAGTGACTTTCTAAAAATAGAAAGTCATGTTTATCCTCTCAAGCATGACTTTCCTAAAATAGTAAACCACCTTGCTTCAATTGGTAATCAAGTACAGATGATGGAAAAGCACTTAACTTATTCTTAATCAATCTTAATTATTCAATTTTTACTTAATCATCATTATTATTGTTATTATTATTATTAAAAAGAAATTCAAGTCACCCAATCATGGGACTCAATCATGTCATATGTAACTCCCCTCAATTAATGCATATGTTACTATTATTATTATTAAAAGGATTTCAAGACACTCAATCATGGCTTTCAATAATGTTCTCTTAAACTCTCATTATTGACATGGCATATTCCTCTTACACTCTCATTATTGGCATGGCATATTCCTCTTACACTCTCATTAATGTTCTTACACTCTCTTACACTCATTAAAGCACGTCATAAAAGATTCTCTTACACTCTCTTACACTCGATAAAAGCATGTCATAAAAGATTCTTCTTACGCACTCTTTAATGCATATGTTACACTCTCTCTCTCTAAAAAACATAAGTTACAAAGGTGTACGTACCTCCTTAATGGCATGGGTTACATTTCCTAAATGGGCATGAGTTACACTCCTCTTGGCATGCAAGTTACCCCTCCTTTATGGCATGGACTCGTTGCTCCTCCTATATATATGTGTCTCGTTCTTTCTCCCCTCACTACTTGTGCATCGTGAAAGAAGAATTCGAACTTGAGAGAGAATTAAAGAAGATTGTGAGAGAGAGACTTAAAGAGTAAGAGCAAATCTTGGTGAACCAAGGTTGATTCAGTGCTTCATTGTTTCAGTGTTAATTCAGTTGAGGGGAAGGTTGATTCAGTGTCTACATCTGTTGCTACTACTAGTGATCTTCATGCTACAACTTGTTCAGATTTGGGTGAACTTACGCATTCTCTTAATCTCTCATTATACTCTATATCTCTGTTGAACAATTGATTTCTAATAGAAGAATAATCTGGTTGGGCTTTCCCCTTGTGGGTTTTTCCCTAGTCATTGGACCTAAATCCTCTGTCTCATTTTGTTCTTGGCTGTCTTCTATTATGTATTTGATTTATGATCTATCTACAATTGCTCATCTAATATCACAACATAAAGAAGTTTTGTAATAAGTGATTCTTACAGCATAGAACATCAGAATTTCAACAATTTAAAATCATATTTGCAATCTAATCAATTTTGTTACATTTCACGGATAAGATCTGATTTCTAGAATTTAAATAATAATTTGGGAAGATTTTATTTATTCATTATTCAAAGCTAAATTGCAATTTACCTTACATATGTAAATCCAAGCACATATTTTTTTACTCATCATTGTAAAACTGGAATTTAGCAGTTAATTTATAAATCATATTCCGCAAATTTGAACAAGTATTTGACATAATCCCAGTCACACTTTAGACTTGTCTATTCATAATCATGATTTAAATTTATTTTCAAGGTTTACATACTAAAGACTTGTCTATTCATAATCATGATTTGAATTTATTTTCAAGGTTTACATACTAAAGATCAAATTGTGATTAACCATAAGCTTCATATTCACTAGAGTTATCTTTCACTTAAGGTTGTGTTGTGTGTCAATTTAAGATTATCTGGAATATACCATTGCATATTATAAACCAGATCTTCCATTTGATCCAGTCTAGTGTTTGGACATAGTTACAAACATATCTTGGACTTGTCATTTAATCAAAAATTTGGAATTCTTTCAATTTTTATATATCATTAACCAAAGAGTGGCTTAACCTAAGAGTTATTGAGGAATTTATCTTTCTTCTTGGGTATAATTCCTTTTCAGAAATCTGGAAATTTGCCTTCATTAAGTATCATCAAACCCGATTCAATTTTGATCCACATATTTCATAGTTGCTTTATCATCTAAGTGGATTCATGTGTCATATGTTTAGTTCCCATTAAAAATAATTTAATAAATCAACATATATCAAGCACTACATCACTAAGTATTAAATCTATCATTCTTTTAAAGTTGTATCATTGGATCCATTGATTCTATGAGTAAAGGAAATCTCAGCACTTTGGTTGATCATATAAAGATTTACTTAGGCTCTCATATAATTAAGGGTTAAACCCCTTGACCTCTAAAGAGTCAGCTAAAAGTGAAGAGGAAGTGGTATTGACAAGACAGTGATACAATTCCTATTAGTTACCCCAAGGTTGAATCTGTGGATTGAGCTTTTTCCACTAAGATGTTAATTTATGTGGTAGCAAGGCCTTTAAAAGTATAGACTTGTTGATGGCTACTTTTGGTTGTGCCTGGATGTGTGGTGGCAAGATTGGAACTAGAATTACTTTACAGACTTTAAAAAAATATAAGATTGCTGATAACTACTTTTGGTTCTGCCATCAGCAAATTCTTGATATCAAGCTCAACAAGCTCTAGAGGTTATCTCCAGGTAGATGAATTGGTTTTCCTACATTAAAGCCATCTAGAAACCCCTCATCAAGCCCAATGAAGCAATTTTCCCAGGTCTCTAATGTTGGGTGGATTGGCCTTGGGCTATAGACTCCAACTTATGAGAGTTTCTCAGCCTGTATGCCCAATCTGTAGAAGGAATCAAACCATCCAACGTGTTTGTGAGTTCTCTGATTTTGTTCAACCAACTTTGAAATGGATCTATAAACTCTGTAATCAATTCCTCCCCTCCCATGTTTCCTGGAAGGTTGCCCTCATGGGCAACAAACTTCCTTGGTCCATTGTGTTTCAATTAGCTTGGCAGGTCATTAGAAAGAAATCTTACTCCCTTTTTAGAACAGGATCAAATGGTTGTACAAAGATGCTAAGCTTGGTAGAAGATTTCCCCGGTTTAAAGGATCACTGGTTTCAAATTTAAGCTAATTCACACTCTAAATCTCTTGTAGAATTGAGGCTTCTGTGATCAGTCATGTTTATAAGAAGAGCTTCAGCGTAAATCACATGATAAAGACCTTTGTCGACGCGTTTCGAACCAACCAGTGTGGTTCATCGTCC